>JBAMBR010006370.1:0-18652 GCA_037044475.1 Zaprionus obscuricornis | reverse complement strand
TTATATTTTTTTTTAGCAATTTTAAAAAATACAAAAATTAAAATACTCGAAGAATATTGTTTAATTTTAATATAAAAATACAAAAAATAAATAAATTATGGATTAATTAAATTAAAAATGATAAGAAAAATAAATAATACAAATAAAAAAAAAATATTTTAAAATAATAATAAAAAAATAAATAATAATAAAAATTATTATACTGAAAATTGTTAATTACTTGTTGCATAAAAAATATATAATAAATAAATTTTAAATATTAATATTTTTTTTTTAGCAATTTTAAAAAATACAGAAATTAAAATATTTAAAGAATATTATTTAATTTTAATATGAAAATACAAAAAATAAATAAACTAAGGATTAATTAAATTAAAAATGATAAGAAAAATAAATAATATAAAATATAAGAATAATAATAAAAAAATAAATAATAATACATTTTCTTTAGCAATTGCTCATCATTTCTCAAGAATTTTATTAATTTAAATATTGAAAGAAAATAAAATAAATAAAATATTCATAAGAAATGTAATTGAAGAGTAATAAAAAAAATATATATAAAATTATACTTAAGAATTTCATTTAATTTTATTAGATATTGCATAAATGAGCATAAATAAAATTGAATTTTAGTGTCTTTTAATGTTTTTTTTTTAAGAGCTAAAAATGTCTTGAATGTGTTTCTAATTTGTCAATTAATAAACTATTAATTTGTATGCGCAACTCAAGACACTTTTATTTTTTATTTAGCTTTTTTTTTATTTCATGCGTACAAAACTATTTGCATTGTCTTCATTAATTTTAAAATTTATAGTTTCATTTTTATTTTTATTTGTTTTTTTTTTTTGTTGTCTGTTACTTGCTGCTGCTGCTGCTGTTCAAGTTGAGCTTCCTTTTTTTGTGCAAATCACGCAGCGACACCTTTAGCAAAGGAGACTCAGAGATACACGATTCAGCTTCAGTTTCAACTACAGATTCGGCAGCGGACTGTGTCTGTGTCTGTGTCGTTTGTGGATTCGATTTTTTTTTTTTGGGCTAACCAACTGTTTGCCTGTCGCTTTAAAAACACATTTATTTGCATGATTTGACAGTTCTTTAAGGCGATTGACTTGCCGAAGCTCGTAAAAAAAAAAAACTGGTCATAAAAATATACAAGAGAATATAATGGCTGAAAATTCAAAACACACAATACGCTAAAGGGACGCATGTCAGTTGATGTTACGAGTATTTAGCCAACATTTGAATTGTTCAACAAAAAAAAACAGAAAAAAAAATAAAAATTAAGTAATAATTGTTGTACATGCTGCGCAAGCCAAAGAGAACTTCAGGAAGTATCTTAAGTTGTTGTGCAATTTTAATTACGATACAAATGCGAATATAACTCAAATGAAGTCAGACATCAGCATTGGCAAAACATACACACACACACACACATAGCAGATATTCAGTCGACTCTTAAGCATTATTATCTTATCTTGTGACTTCATTAAGGCGCCCCTAGACTTCAATCAAGTTCCAAGTGTCTCAACGACAGCAGCAGCAGCAGCAGCAAAGACAGCGGCAGCCAAGTGTCGTCGCCTTTATGCCACACCCGCGACACGCGTAAAACTCTGGATAGGCAACTGAAGATGAAGCATGGCCAGAGACCACAACTGGCATTACAATCAATGAAAGGGGATAAAAAAAAAAATAATATTAATGATTCTGAAAAAATTTGCAAATAAAAAAAATTACACAAAATATTTGAAATACTTTTTTATAGAGCAAAGTACTTTTGAAATAATTCGACTTATGATTAGATTAAGTTTTGATTGTGCATGGAAAAAGTTATGCAAGATTAAGTTTATAAAATTATTTTTAAATTCCAAAATAAATAATGAAGCTTCTTGTCTTCCCCTTGACGCTGCGACGCCCATGCTGATGTTTCAAACCCAAACCGGACCCAAGCATCAAATGACGTGAACCGCAACTACTACTTGAACACTTCAAATGATGAATTTCTGCTGCTGATGATGATGATCATATTGATGTTAATGATGATGATGATGATGATGATGCTGGGAAGGGCCTTCAACTTGACACTTTAATGCTTGAGAGTGGCCGGTCACGTTTATTCATTTAGCTGTATAAATACTACATACTACGGGCCTCAAAGTGCGTGTTTATGTTTTTTGTTTTCTTTTTTTCTTGAGCATTGAGCTGAGCAATAAGTTTAGGGCCTGATCGACAAGCTTGTATATAATTCGACAATTGCCAGCTTGACAGCTACAGATATATGTATATGTATATGTATATGTATGAATGTTGAAACAAGAGATTTACTTCCTTATGACTATTGATTATTTTATTGATTTTACTTTTGATTTGTAATCGACAATAATTGTAAATTACACAAGTATTGTTTCTATGTTCAAACATAAATCTATTGTCTTATCTTATATTGTTTATCAAACTGTGGACAGGACGTGACTGAAACTTGACAACTTGAATTAGCTTTTGAATTGAACTACAGATCAAGGAATTCTTTATAAATAATTTCTGCGAAATAAATGAATGATGAATAGTTCGATGAGACAATAAAATGGCCTTTGATAAAGCTTTACATTGTTTTCATTTAGCAAGCAGTGTAAATTGTAAGCCTCTGAGAATGTACTGCTGGACAAGTAGTGGAAACTACACAATAAACACTTCATTTATTTTTATCATTAAAAATTGTGTATGCAATAAGAGAATATAACTTAAAAATAATAAATATTTTCATTTTATTAATTAAAAGAAATGAATTAAATATAAAATAAAACTTATTTTGACCATAAA
This sequence comes from Zaprionus obscuricornis, assembly GCA_037044475.1. Lineage (NCBI taxonomy): Eukaryota > Metazoa > Arthropoda > Insecta > Diptera > Drosophilidae > Zaprionus > Zaprionus obscuricornis. Next base: position 15,832 of record JBAMBR010006370.1, on the reverse strand, counting down.
TAGTCCACGCAGCACACAACACCAACGATTTTTTATATCGTCAAATTTATTTAATACTCAAACCATGCGCACAATAGTTATGTCAACACTTAACGAAATTTAAGTGAAAATTGACGTTCTGGTGCTTAGCGTCACTGGCTCTCAAAACACTTCGCCAAAATGACGAATTCTCGGCTGAGATTACTGTACTAGGACCGTCTTAAAGATACTTTTGTATCTCAAAGATACTTTTGTATCTCAAGATATTTTTGTATCTCAAAGATACTTTTGTATCTCATAGATACTTTTATATATCAAAGATACTTTTGTATCTCAAAGGTAATTTTGTATCTTAAAGATATTTTTGTATCTTACAGATACTTTTGTATGTCAAAGATACTTTTGTATCTTAAAGATACTTTTGTATCTCAAAGATACTTTTGTATCTCAAAGATACTTTTATATCTCAAAGATACTTTTGTATCTCAAAGATATTTTTGTATCTCAAAGATATGTTTGTATCTCAAAAATACTTTTGTATCTCAAAGATACTTTTGTATCTCTAAGATATTTTTGTATCTAAAAGATACTTTTGTATCTCAAAGATACTTTAGTATCTCAAAGATACTTTTGTATCTCAAAGATATGTTTGTATCTCAAAAATACTTTTGTATCTCAAAGATATTTTTGTATCTCAAAGATATTTTTGTATCTCAAAGATACTTTAGTATCTCAAAGATACTTTTGTATCTCATAGATACTTTTAAATCTCAAAGATAATTTGTACCTGAAAGTTACTTTGATATTTCAATAGTCTGCTAAGACCAAAATCCTATAACTATTTTAAATTTCCGTTACGTCTAAGGTGAAATATAAGGCAAGTCATGCCAATGCTAAAAATTAAATCATTGTATTTTCAGTCTGAAATTTTTAAGGTCCCTCTGTACCATACTTCCCCTCCAAATGTTAAACGTCCGGTTATGTTCAGAAGGAACTGAACGATTCCGGCGAAAATAAATAAAAAAAAAAAAAAAAAAAAAAAAATCAGTCTGAAATACTAGGCGAACAGAAATTCAGCAGCAAGTAGACGGAGAAAAATTAAAAGAAATTTAAATTTCGTTAATGGCTGCAAGGGCAAAATAAATAACGGCCTAAAAGTATGCAATAGAAATATAGAAATTGGGGAAGTTAATTTCTGCTAGTTTCTGTTCGCCTGGTATTTCAGACTGAAAATCAAATGATTTCGACACTTCTGTCATTGAATTGCATTTTTTTTATAAAAAAAAAAGGAAAGAAATTTGTTAATTTTTTTATTATTTAAAATGTTATTATTTATTTTTATTTTTAGCAAAGACTTATAAGAAGTGTATTGGGAACCAGCGCCGCTATTTGGTGCCTTTATATGCTTAGTGGCTTAGTGATGGAAGACTTAACGAATCGTTTAGCATTGTTCTTCACCCATATTTTATTTTATAACCACACACATTTGAAGTATAGAGAGCGTTAGCTGGAGTTTCATAGCACTCAGCTTATTTTCGATATGCCTGAGACTTCTCAGTCTCATATAAATGGTGCGTGTCTTTGCTAAAACAAACCGACAGTTAAATAAACTGAATTAATTCAAATTTTTTAAATCAATTTCATGCATAAAAATAGATACAAAAAAAAAAGAAACTTGCAAATTGTATTCAAAAAAAATGCAATATAATTTTCTTTGGCTAATGTGTTTAAGCTTTTAAGTTGATTTTTATAGAAATTTTAACAAATTAAATACAAACATTAAAAGTTTTTTAATAGTTTGTTTATCTCAATATAAATTGTATTACTGTGGATTGCAGTTTTTCAACTTGATTCTACTACGATTTCTACTTTGCTATCAATACTATCAGAAAAAAAAAATTTTTTTGATGATCGCGACCGGTTTTTTAAAAAAAAGTAAACGCTGCGTTGTTCATCGTTAACAGTCGCAGTTGCCGTCGCCGTCGCAGTTAACGTTTGCGTCGCAGTCGAAAGTGACAGAGGGACGGAGAGGGAGACAGACTCAGGTGTCAATGTACGTGTTGGGCAACTCTAATTAATTAATAAATTAAGAATGACAAATGATTTTCAAATGCCTTAATTAATCATTTTTAACGCACCACAGCGACAGGCCGCGAACGTGCGTTGTGCAGGTGACGCCAAAAAAAAACAAAAAAAAAAATAAAACCCATGGAAGGTGCTAACGAAAATGTATCTTTCTTTTACTTCAATATCTAAAGATTTCTACGACTTGGCGAGGAGTCTATAGAAATAAAAAAAAAAAACATTCAAAAAATGATTGAAAAAAAAATTTAAAAAATATATTTAAAAAAAAAAATTAAAAAAAAAAATATTGATAATATTTAAAAAAAAATATATTAAAAATATTAAAAAAAATATTTTTGAAAAAAAAAACGAAAAGTTCTCTGCAGAATTTTTAAATTTTATCAATCATTTATTTATTTATTTTTTTTTTTTCGATATTATTTTTATTTTTCTAAGTTCAATTGAATTTGACTTTTGACATTTTCTAGTGTCACTTTGACAAGAAATGAAACAAAACGAAGCGAAACAAAAGCATTTTCAGCTAATCCATTTGGTCAGCCGTTTAATTGGCTGACAATAAACGAGTAACAGTTGAAATTGATTTGAAATATTTTAAGATACTATGAGACAAATGACATATATCTGAAACTCAATCACAATTTTTGATAGCTATCAAAAATAAAAATGTCAAATTTTTTTATTGTTTTCTTACGTTTTTCGGAATGCTGCGTAAAAGTGGCGGCTAATATAGAGGCCAAAAAACGAGCCAATGATCGATTGCAGTTACAGTCGCAATCTCAATCTCAATTTCAGTTATAGTCACAGTTGACATTCAAGAGCAAAAGGAGTAAACAGTTGTAGGGTGGCGGCAGCTGAAGTGGGGGTGGGGTGTGCTCTCAATTACAAAGCGCGACCAAAGTCAAAAGTATTTGACACTATTTTGCTCTGAATGTTGATTAATTAGATTAAAGAGAGAGAGAGTGAGGAGGAGTGAGAGAGGGAGTGAAAGAGAGAGAGAGAAGTATACATGCTTCAGGCTGCTTTTGGGGCACGGCCAAGATTAGCGCATCTCGAGTGTCGCAGCGGCATCGAAACTTTGTCTATGTGTTTCGAGTATGGATTCGGCATCAACATCAACATCAGCAGCAGTAACAGCAGCAGCTTGAGCCTTAGATTGAGATTGTGATTCAGATTCAGATTCAGTTTCAGATTCGAATTCGAATTTTGAGTTTTATATACAGCGTGATTGCCGCGTCTGAGGCAACAAAAACATAAATATCACGCGTCGGCGAAACGCATTTGATCCGCAATGACTTGCGCCTTGCGATTGGATTAAGTATTTGGTGTTGTTGTTATTGTTGTTGCTGTAATATAAAATATGCTGACTGTTTGTATCGATCGCCAAACACTTTTTGGAGTAATTTCAATTTCTTAATTCGTTGCGCTAATCTCGTGTTTCTCATGACGATGACGCTGTGATCAATGTCTGGATCTTTGACTTCAAACTGTTCGATCCATTCGCTCTGTGCTTTAAGATGCACTGACTCAGCTACAGCTACAAATATTCCAGCTTAGCTCCATATACATACGTATCCATTTCCATTTCCACTTCCATTTCTTTGTCCCTTTCCCCTTTTTACCATTCCAGCTAACTTTATTTTATGCCACATCATGCAAATGGATCTCGTCCCCTGATTGATACGTAAACACGCGCAAAACCCTTTGGCAGCTTTTGAAGATGCGGCTTAGCGGCAGCTTTGCTCTTGTATTTGTCGGCCAATCTAATAGTCTAATAGAAATGTTTCTGATCATCAACAAAAGCCAATTGTTTGAATACTCTGTAAATTCTAATATTATTTTGTAAATTTTTCGAATTTTTTTTTCTATTATTTTTATATAAATTTTTATTATAATTATTAATATATAAAATTAGAAAATATATAATTATTTTTGGGCTTTAGAAATTTTTAAATAATTTTAAGTTTTTTATCGAGTTTCAAGATAACAAAATCATAAAAAATTAATTTTAATAATAGAAATATTTAATAAAAATATTAAATAACATAAATAATATAAAAATGTTAATATATAAAATATTTTCATTTTGCTTAAAATAATTTAAAGAAAATTATAAAAAAATGTCAAAAAACAAAATGAAAAATTTATAAAAAAAATGTTTAAATATTTTTAAATATAATAAAATATTAACAAAATATAAAATTTAATTTAATCTTAAATTATTTAAATTATTTATAATAATAGAAATATTTAATAAAAATATTAAATAACATAAATAATATAAAAATTGTAATATATAAAATACTCTCATTGCGCTTAAATTAATTTTAAAAAAAATTATAAAAAATGTCAAAAAAGCAAAATGAAAAATTCATAAAAAAAAATGTTTAAATATTTTTAAATATAATAAAATATTTACAAAATATATAATTTAATTTAATCTTTAAAATAAATATATAAATAAAATAAATAAATAATTTTTTTCATTGCTTTGCAGTTTTCATATTTTATATATAAATTATTAAGCAAATAAAAATAAATAAAGTAATGTAAATAATATAAAATATTAAATAAATATTTTCAATTTAAAAATTTGCAGTTATACCTTAAATAAATATAATTAATAAGTGAATTTATTATTTACATTATTTATTTTATTTTATTTATAATTAAAATAGACAAAAATGATTTGTACAAAAATATTTAATATTTATTAAAAGTATTTTGAACTCTAAAATTGCTTATATGTAGAGCATGCTGTAGTCTATCAATATTTTTTATAATATATTTTTACTTTTATTTTTGTAATTGTGTATAAATATATTTAAAGATAGATATATACAGATATATATATATATATATGTACATAGATTTATATATATATATTTATATCTGCAGCTGTTTTGTATATGTGAGACTTTCAATTTTTGTTCCCCTGTCGACTGTCGACTGTCTTTTTTTGTGTCTAAGTCCTTCCGCTGCCTTTATCAATAAGGCCGAGAGATAAACTTGGACAGGGAATGACTTCACTTCCTTTGCTTGGCAGCTGTTTTGCATAAATGACAAGCATATACACTTACACACACACACACACTCCCGTTTATACATTTACATCTATGTAATACACACACACACACACACACACACACACACATGTAGAGATTTACATAGAGTAGACAATCAAACGTTGTCTCGCGTTGCGCGGGTAAAGGCAACGCAAAGAGTTGGCAACCACATGAGGAGGCGTCTGTTCGTCTATGCCCGCCCAACGAGTGTGAATTGTGGGCGTGGGCGTATGTATTGCTCTGCCTGTTTCTTTGCTACTGTTGTTGCTCTTGTCGCTGCTGTTGCTTTTCTCTCTTCCTCTACTTCTTCTTCTTCTTCAACTTGCTGTCGTTCTCGCCGTTGTTGCTGCTGTTGCTGTTGTTGCTGTTTGTTGTTGTTATTGTTGCTTTGGCTGCGTATTTGGCGCTTCCTCCTTTTGCATACATGAATACGTAATTGAATTTTGCGGCGTGTTGTCAATTTTGTTTTTCCCGCCTGCATTTCACATATTTTTCTTTTTTTTTTCTACTTTCTTGTTGTCATGTTTTTTTTTTTGTATTTTTTTACTTTTCCCTTCATTTGTTATTTGTATTTTTGTTGCTGTTGCTGTTGCTATTACTGATGCTGTTGCGCTTTTACTACAACTTTTGCTGCGCATTTTCCTTCGCATACACTTAATTTTAATATTTTTGCATATACTTTACACTGCGTTGAGTATAAAAATGTTGTTTTTCTCCCCGTTTTTTTTTTATTTTTTGGCTTAAAGGAAATCAACTTGTTGCTTCAGGATACGTTTCAATTTAAACACAATTGATGTCTAAAATAATGAAACTGTAGCTTAGACTAGGGTAACTTTTAGTTATATATCATAGAAGGACAGGAAATTGCATTTACCAGTTGAAGTGCGAGAGAAATTTTAAATTAATTTTAATTAAATTAAAATTTTTTATAAATGTATTTATATTTTATTAATTTCATTTAATTTTGAATTTATTTTTTTTAAATTATTTTTAAAGTATAATTCGAATATTTTAAATGAAAAATTTAATAATTAGAAATTGAACATTTTCCGTTAAATTATTATTTTATTTATTTATTTTTATTTTTTTCTAAATATTTAATTTTAATTTATTATTATTCTAATATTTGATAATTTTAATTTAACATTTAAAGCTTAAAGTTGCACAAAAATATAGCTGTATTTTTCTCAATTAATATTAAAATTTAAATTGTTAATAAAATTATTAATTACTGAATAAAATAAAATTATAAAATATTTAAAAAATTCCAAGAAATTAATATAAAAATATAAATATAAAATAAATAAATTATAAATATTAAATAATTATTTTTTATTTATTTAAAAATAAAGAATTACAGACAATTCTCATATGTGGAATTTATCAGTCAGTTAATTGCAGTGCCAAATCTTTCGCTACTTCAGCTTGTGCAAGGCTTGTGAAGGGAAGTCGAAGGATTACTAGCAGCATTTCGCATGTCACTTGACTTAATTGCAATTGAAGGAAGTGACGTTTGGGGGAAGGCGAAGTGAAAGGCGAAAGAAAGAGCAAAACGCACTGAGACTGCAAATTAAAACACGAGCAATGTCTACGCGTTGTAAATATGTGTACAAGGTTATCTATATGGCATAAGGTGTGTAGAAAGACAAGGCTCTAATGCAATGGGCAGGCATAATAATTATCAGCAGCGTCAGTTATTAAACCAGCGACAGGGCAGTATAGAAAATTATATATGAAAAAAAAGAAAAACAAATTCTAAAAAATAAAAAAAAGGAAAAAAAGTAACGTATTTTGATACAAAAGCTAAAAATGATTTAAATACAGTTTACTGTACAGATTACAGTTATTTGTTTAACGGCCCTCGTCTACACATAAACACACACACACATACACATATACACATAAGTATATGTGTATGGGAGTACATAGCCACCTACCTTATCCACCCACCAGACGATGTCTGTGACATGAAATTGAAATTAAATTGAAGAAATATTTTTTAACAGCAGCCACAACAACAAGAGGAGAATAAACCCAACTCATAACGACGTGCTTCGTATGTTTAATTATATAGGATGATATTCAAAAAAAAAAAAATAAAAAAATCAAAAAAAATCAAAAAAAAATTGAAAAAAAAAAATAAATATAAAATGAGATGAGTAAAAAATACCGATTTTTATATGCAATGAACGTTTAATAAAAACCGAAAATTAGCGGCGCATATGTGAAGAAAAGAGAGTGAGAAAGAGAAAGAGAGCAGACGTGTGATGGGTGGGGGGAGGGGAGACCAAAATCAAAGAATTACACTAAGATTGAGAGTTGAGTGTGAAGTTAAACTTAAGTCTGAGATCAAGGCAGACAGCAAGACGTCGCATCAGTCTCTGATGCACAAAGTGATGGGCAGCAAGTGAGAAAGAGAGAGAGAGAGAGAGCATGAAAAGATGTAGAAGATGAGTTTTGAGTTTGAGTTTTGAGGAATGTTTCGACTTATCGGCGGCATTTATCGCTGGTTTGCTGTCGATTTCTAACACGCGATAAGCCATGCACACAGCATTTAAGACTTCATTTAATTGCAGGCCAGGAATAGTAATGACCATGGGAATGCGAATGGGAAAAGGGGAATGAGTATGGGATTGGGATATGTGTTGTTGCTACGTTTACTGCACTTGGAATGATTATGATTGCGTCAAGGTTGCTGTTGCAGTTGCAGTTGCAGCAGTTGTTGCTGTTGCTGTGTTGATTGCGTGTGCAATTAGAGCGACGTTTGCTAGCACCACGCATCATCATTCACAATTTTTTAACACTTTTTTTTCACCTCTCTCTCTTTCTCTCTCTCTTTTTAGCTGCAACTCAGCTGTGCTCAGCTTCCAGTTTTCAACTTGGCCAGTGGCCTAATGGCAGTTCATCAATCAGTTTGGCAGCGTTAAACATTACACAGAACTATTTTCCATGCCGTCTCATATTTCTCAACTTCAACTAAAATGCAGACCGTCCGTCAGTCTGTCTGTCTGTTTGTCAGTGCACAGTGAAGGCAAGTCGTCATTATTTCAACATTTACTCGCCTCATTTATCAGCATTTTTCTCTTTGCATTTTGCCGTTGCCATTGCCATTGCCTTTGCCTTTGCCTTTGCCGTTTCCATCGTCAATTTTTTTTTTCTATCTCTATTTCTCTTTCTCTTTCTATTTACTTTATCACCAATTTTCTAACCAAAAAAAAAAAAAAGTCGCTCCCACATCTTTGATTGCTCAGTGCGTCAGGGTCTATTACGAGTCTCAGTCTCACTCAGAGTCCCAGTTCTTGATATCTTTATTATTACACATATTTTCTTAGAGTTTCTGTAATTTAGACATTTATCTTAGTGTCGGACGGCTTTGAGTTTTTGTTTTCCCTCGTAAATCAGGTTGAAGTTCTATATGTCAATGGCAGAAAATAAATTTTAAAAATTGTAAATTACAAAAAATGAAAAGCGGGGTAAAAATATTAAGTTTTTCTTGAGCCTTTTATGAAATTTTTTATTTAAAAAAAATGATAATATAATATATAATATAATGTATAATATAATATATATTTAAATATTTATTAAATAGTTATTGAAATAAAAATTAAATTTGTATAAATATTAACGAAAATAAATAAATATAAATAAAAATAAAAATAAATATATAAATATAATAAATAATATAAGAAAATAAATTATAATGAATAAAAAAAATTATATAAAAAATTGCTTCTGTTTCTGTTAATTAACATAATTTAATTTTAATAAATTACCAACATTTTGAACAATAAAATATATTAAAATTTAAATTTTTAGAAATTGTTTTTATTTATATTTAATTTTTATTTATTTTTTATATATTTCTTATTTATTTATAAAAATATATTAGTTGAAAATATATGAAAAAAAAGAGTTACTCATCCTGCTAAATCGTTATAAATCTCTGTTGCTTAACTGCAGCTGTTCACAACTCAAATATAAACCTTCTGACCGGCAAAAAGATTTATCAATGATAAAAAATCGACCGCTAATACTCAAAGATTTAGCGCAAAATTGAATTGCAAAATCTGACACAAAAAATCAAGTGAAATATTGATGAAGCGGCTTTTTGTGGGTCATTTTGTAGCATTAGACAGATGAATGTCAATAGAGTTAAGTCTCTCAAATTACCGGACGTACACTCGTTGTAGTTCCCTTAGCTATTTAAGCAACTTCCGAACTGTTAAAGTTTACCTCCTGCCCCTTATGCAGAAGAGGTCATAAAAAATGACAAGTGCAGAGTGCAGGAAAGAGAAAGAAACAAAAAACGTAAAGCAAACAGAGAAGAGAAGAAAAAAAAAGAAAAAAAGCACACAAAGGGTGCATAAATTTAACAAAATGTATCGCAATTGTTTCTAAGCTAGGGTAAAGGCTCTGCAACCCTCAACCTGAGTAATCATTGAGCACTGCAATGTCGAGGGGTTAGCTAAGTACATGGGATTGTATTCGTTTTTTTTGGGTTTTTGGTTTTTGGTTTTGGTTTCCAATTCGAATTTTGGGTATGGGTTCAATTTTTGGGTTCTTAGCTCTTTCTCACTTGTCAGTATAACAAACTGTGGGCGAGAAATGTTACTGTATATGCATTTGTGTGTAATGTTCTAGGGCTTTAGCATGTGTTTATGGGTTTGACTTCTCATTTGATTTAATTTGCCATGGTCGTCGACTGTTACAGACGAAGAGAGAGAACTTTGGCCCCCTCGATTAACTGTTAACTTTTATCACGCTCATCAGAAACAATAAAATCAAATAAAAATTTTTTACGCTTACTTAGATTTATGTTCTCTGCGGTAGTTTACGCTCAATCAGACTTCAGACGTCTGTGCACTTGTTCTGCCAAGAGGGTAAGTTTACCATAGTAGCAATTGTGCTGGCAAGGATTTGAAGAGATATAAGAATGATTATTAACACTTTTTATTAGCAAAATGTTATAAAAATCATGCATAAAATTAATGCATTTATTTATATTTAATTTAAATATTTATTTTTTTAATTTTATTATACTTTCTATTTGATTTTTATTAATTTTTATATTATTTATAATTTTTTTTATTATTTTTGTTATACTTTCAATTTTTTTTTTTTAATTTTTATATTATTTATAATTTTTTTTATTATTTTATTTTTTTCTATATATTTTTATAATATTTTTTTTTATAATATTTATTATTTATATTATGTTATATTTTTTGTATTAATAAATTTAATTTTATATTATTTTATGTTAATTTATATTATTTCATATTTTTTATAATAATTCATATTATTTTTTTACAATTTTATATAATTCCATATTATTTTATGCCATTTTATATTATTTTAAAATTATTTATATAAATTTATAATTATTTTAAAATTATTTATATAATTTTATATTATTTTAAAATTATTTATATAAATTTATAATTATTTTAAAATTATTTATATAATTTTATATTATTTTAAAATTATTTATATAATTTTATAATTATTTTAAAATTATTTATATAATTTTATATTATTTTAAAATTATTTATATAATTTTATATTATTTTAAAATTATTTATATAATTTTATATTATTTTAAAATTATTTATATAATTTTATATTATTTTAAAATTATTTATATAATTTTATATTATTTTAAAATTATTTATATAATTTTATATTCTTTTAAAATTATTTATATAATTTTATAATTATTTATAAAATTTTATATTATTTTATTTATTTTGCTTTTTAATTTTTTTTATTTATTTATTTATTTTAAAAAGTTTTTCTTACTCTTTCGCGCTTTCTAGTAAAAGTTTCTCTATCAAGTCTTAATACTAATATATTAAATTTCTAAAAAATCTTTCAACTCTAAAATGCAATGCATTAACTTACACGCCTACGCATTTGGGGTCGTGTTTATTAGCCCCTATGAATGAGGTCAGAAGTGTCTGGACCCAAGACTAGGCCGCAATTTGCAATCTGTTGCTTGCAATTTTCTCAGTTTTTTTTCTTTCTCATCTTCGTTTTTTTTTTCGAAAACGTTCGTGTGGTTGCACATGTCTGATATAGTTTAAAGCAAAGAGACAAACAAACAAAACAAAACAAGTAAAAAAAGGAGCTGAAAGTAAACCGCAAAGCTTTTTGCCTGTTGGATCAATTCATTTGCGTATAATTTGCGGTTTGGCGGCAGCACTTGTTCGCTCAAAGGATCACAGAGAGACTGTGCGAGAGAGAGAGAGAAACGACAGTGAATTTTGATTTAAAAGTCTAGGAAAAAGGTTTATTGCATTGTCATTGGAATATGATTTGATGTCTGCCACCGTTTTACATTTGTGGTCTAGACTCAAGACCCTTGCCAGCTGCTATCGGTTAACGTAGCTGTTCAATTTGTTAACTTTCCATCTATGTTCAGTTTTTATTATTATTTCTTAAATTTGCTATGCGGTTTCTCACATACGAATTAAGTTTTGTGCCAATCATGCTAATAACTGTGTCACTGGCGTACTGGCACGCTAAAGCGTCACTAAGCTCCTAAAACTTAAAGAATGGCCCAAACAATGCTAAAGACCTTGAAAGATGTCAGTCTGTGTCTGGGCCAGAGCAGAGCGCCGTGTATATAGCAGACCAGGCCAATTAGAGCGCAAAAGCAGAACTTTAATTTAAAAGTATTTGACTTACTTTCTCCACCCCAATCGAACAATGACAAATATTTGTTTTTATTTATTTTTCATGTGTTTGTTTTTGTTATATTTATTTATTTATTTATTTTTTTTTGGCAACTTAATTTGTGATTATTTTGCCAGCCGTTACGCTCGTGTTTCGCTCACCTAAGCGGCTTACGAATAGTTGTTGCTATTGTAGCGGACATACATATATGCGGACGTGCAGACAGTAAAAATGATGGACAATTGGACTGCGGACTGACTGCTGACGACCGCATGGCGGCTTTAATTAACAGCTCATCAAGATGAAGTTGTTCAACATTAATTACACACTCGTACGTCGAGTGTCGGCAACACTAACAGCAACATCAACAGCAACAGCAACAGCTACAGCATCAGCATCAGCAATGGGTACGGTAGTGCCACAGCCCAACATTCACATCAAAATGCCATTTTGATGTTGAGGTAAACAGTTGAGGAAAAAAAAAAATATAACAACAACAAGAGAAACTCCAATCAATGCGTAGATGAGACTTGGGCATGCGAATCATCTATCCATCCATTCAAATCATAGCGCAAAACGAAAGACTTAGGCAACGAACTTGACCAGCAAGTCTGTGTGTGTGTGTGAGTGCGAGTGGATCAACTTGAGCGCATTGCGATTGCTCAAAACAAAAAGAAAAAAGAGAGATAGAAAGAGACAGAGAGAGATAGCGAAGAGAGTCATAAAGAGTTGTCGCTTTATTCTTGAATTTCTTTTGAAATTAACTTAACTAGTGGGCTGCTCAAGTTGTTGATATGCTAAGAATATAATTGTGCAGATTTTGAAAGAATTTATGAAATCAATAAAATGTATACAAAAAAAAAATGTTTATAATTTTTTTTATATTTATTTTAAATATTTTTTATTAATTTATTGTATAAGATTAATTTGTATAAATTATACACAAAAAAGTTTAACATTTAAACTTTACGTTTTAAGCAAATTTAAGCAATTTTATTAAAATAAGCAACAATATTTTTAATAATTTGATTATTAATTTAAAAATATTTTTTTATATTTATTTTAAATATTTTAGGCAGACTTTTCAAAGCTACCGAAAGATGTAAATAAAGCGTTAAAATTTAACTTCAAATTTTTGACAACAATTGTTCGATATATATAATAAATTCCAATTTTTTATATTTATATAATTTATATATATTTATTTTATATTTATTTTATATTTATATTATATATTTATATATTTTTAATTTATTTTTAAAAATTTATGTTATTTAAATATTACTTTTATTAATTATATTTTAGGCAGACTTTTCAAAGCTACCGAAAGATGTAAAGAAAGCGTGAAACTTTAACTACAAATTTTAGCGAACAATTTTTCGATATTTATATAATTAATTCCAATTTTTAATATTTATATAATTTATATATATTTATTTTATATTTATAAATTTTTAATTTATTTTTAAAAATTTATGTTATTTAAATATTACTTTTATTAATTATATAAAATATTTAAACCATTTTATTCGTTTATAATATAAATATTTCAAAATATTTATTTATTTTTTTTGGAGATTATCCAATAGTATTTTCTTTACTTTAAATAAATCAATTTAATTTATTTATAATATATTTATCTATTGTCATAGATAAACAATATCTAAAATAATAAATTTACAAAACGTAAATCATTTTCAAAAAACTTACTATGCGTTTTTTTTTTTTAAGCTGATTTATTGTTGCCTTTGCTTATTTTATAATTATTAAAATTTTTGTTCACATGCTGAACTTACAGTTTACTAGCCGCCCTCGCATTCACTTGTGTTTTGTTTTCTCTCTCACACACCTACACACACACACTTACACACACATATATATATATATGTATGCACACACGCATATATTAAGACAACGATGTGTAAATCGATTCATCGTTTGATGCGAACGATCGCATTGCCGTTGCCTTGTTGATGCTGCTGATATTGCGGCTGTTAATGCTGCTGCTGTTGTAGCTGTTACTGCTGATGCTGTTGCTGCTGCTGCTGCTGCTGTTGCTGATGATGATGATGATTTGGTGATTTTCTGTATTATTATTACTGTTTTTAACCAACTTCTTATTACAACGAGTTGTGTTTTTTTCTCTCTCTCTCTCTCTCTTTCTCTCGGGTTGCTCTCGCGCATGCTGGCAGCACTCGAAAGGTGTTGAAGACTTGGCGGTGCCAGATAAAAGGCGCTACAGAAATGACTTTCGGCTCGTCTCAGCCCGCTGAAAAAATAATAAAAAAAAAAAAAAAATACAAAAACAAAAATAATAATAATAATAATAATAATAAGTATAAGTATAAGAAAACAGGCCGGGGAACAGCTAACAGCTAACAGCTCACTCCAAAGCTGGCGTCTCAATGACTGCGACTCTGCAACTCTGTGACTTTGGAATATTTAAAAAGAAAAATACAAGATACGTTGTAAACTACTGTTCGACATAGTGATAGACAGAGAGATAGAGATAGACAGAGAGAGAGAGAGAGAGAGAAAAAGTAGGCAGTAAGGCGTTAATTGCTCATTATTGGGCACACTTCATGTCACAGAGAAAACGCAGATGCAGATATAGCCGTAAATATGAGACAGAGAGAGAGAGAGAGAGAGAGAGAGAAGCGCTGATTGAGCTGTCCATGAAGCTGATGGCGATGACATGCTCACAGTTCCACTGCCCAGTCTTCAAATCAAAAAAAAAAAAGAAACAAATTTCGAGTTACCGCAGTTCCACAATTCACCATTCACCATACCCCATTCCTCAGTTGCTCAGTTGCTCAGTTCCCAATCTCCAGTCAGTCGTACACTTGAAGCCAAGTGCTAAATTACATAGTTTTTCAAGTGGAAAAACTCAAGAAATTAAGTTTAGGCTGCTGCTGCTGCTGTTACTGTTGCTGCTGCTGTTGTTAATTGCAGGTTTGGAGCAACAGTTGCTGTTTCTGCTGCCGTTGCCATTGCTGTTGCTGCATTTGGATGGACAGCACGTCCGGCTGTATATATGTTTTGCTATATAGCACGATCCGCTGCTCTGACCATGCACAGCTGCGCGGCGGTGAAAAATCTAAGCCCGAATGAGTGGCATGGCATGCTGACTCTTGCCTAATATGGACGCCATTTTGCAGCGTCATTTGCCTTAATGGCGGCATCGTCGTCGTCGTCGTCTCCCATTTGGATTTTGCGCAAACTTTTCTGTTTTTTAACTCCCATTTTATAGCTTAAGTTCTGCCTGTATCTCCAAGCATATAATTAAAATAAAATTGAATTTTAATTTGAAAAAATATATTCTTGCTCTTTCTTTCTAATAATTCTGTAATTAAATTCAATTTTATTTTGGTTTAGAAATTTATTTTGAATTTAAAAGTTAACTCGAAATATGTTATAAAAATATAAAAAAATAATATTAAATGAATAAACAAATTATTAAAAATATTATTAAAATAAACATGTTAAATCATAAAGCTTAAACGTTAAATTATTTTGTGTTTTATTCATACAAATTAATCTTATAAAATAAATTAATAAAAATGTAAAAAAAAAATTTAAAATATTAAAGTTAAATTAATTTCAAATTATTCACTTTAAAAAAAAAAATTGAAATATTTTTTATGCAGAATCTTTATAAATATTTAACTAAATTATTTTCTGCAAAATTTAAATGTTTTCAAATTAAACTCTCAAAATGTTTTTCATTAAAAAAAAAAATAAAAAAATTATATAAATAAATTATTTTAAAATTACAAATCTTTAGCACATAATAATAAAATAATAAATAAAAATTTATATAAATATTTCTAATGTTAAAATAATTTATTTTTTTATGTTCTCAATTGTTCGAATAGTTCTATAGAAAAATCAAGAGATTCTAGTAGCCAAAAACAGTTAGATGATATCAATGGAACTTTAAATTTAAAGCGCTACCAGTGATAAGCATTAATGTGTCTTCATTAACCAATAGACTAAACAATTGATTTTGATAAATTGTAAGAGATTAGGTT
>JBAMBR010006368.1:0-27986 GCA_037044475.1 Zaprionus obscuricornis | reverse complement strand
TCTGCTGACTGTTTCTATCGTTCGTTGCTCCCGTAACGCGTTGCTGTGGCTACCTTCGTCTGTGTTTGTGTTTATGTGTGTGTGTGTGTGTGTGTATGTGTGTATGTGTCAGGTGTTGAATAAATATAAATAATAGATCAAATACAACAAAACGATATATGTATAACAAGCAGCAACAAGATGAACGACAACAAACAATAGCAGCGGCCAACAAAATTAAAATAACGTTGCACTTGTTTCTTTTTTTCCCTTTTTTTTTTGTGTGTTTTCTTTTTTTTTTTATTTTGTTTTCTTTTATTATTTTTATTTTATTTTATTTTAATTTTTTTTTTTATTTTTATTTTTAAAAAATCTTGTTAAGCTTTTGTACACACAAAATAAAAACCAACAACAACACACAAAAAAAAAAAAAAAAATACTATAGAATCAAGGCCTGCCAAACGTCTGTTGCGACCACCCAACGTCTTAATCAAAAAAAAAAAATTAATATTGTATACAAAAAAAAAAAAAATATATATTGCTGAGGTCAATCTGTCAAACGCACCTCTTCGTTGCCTTTGCTATTTTTTTTGTTTTTTCTCTTCTTAATTTTTGTTTTTCTTAATGTAATTCAAATTCATCAGTTTTTTATTTCTATTTTCGAATTTCTATTTATTTATTTACTTTTTTATTTATATTTTTATTTATTTTTATATTTTTGTTTGTTTATTTATTTATTTATTTCTTGAATTTTGATTTGATATTAATTTTGAACTTTTGCAGCGTCTCGTTTTGGCGTTCTGGCGACGTACTTTTTGCGACTGATTTGCAAAAGTTGCTTTCGCCATTGGGGTTGCTTTTTGTAGGCAACCAAAAAGCTCACAATATTAACGCTGTTCGTGCCACCTACGGTGAGGTGCGTCGCCTAACGTCGCCTCGCATCGCATCGCAACGCGTTGCTCGGTAGCGTCTCGTCTCGTCTCGCTCGCTGACGTAGCCTTAAAAGCTTTTATTTTTTTTTTTTTTATTTTTTGTTTTTGTTTTTTCGGTCGGTCGGACTTAACTTTGATTTTGTTTTGCCGCGCTGCACGTGGTGACGCTTTACGAGAACCTAGACTAAACATACTCACACACAGAGACAGAGAGAGAATAAGAGTGAGAGAGTGAGAGAGAGAGACACACACACGCATACACATATAGGGGAACACCCACAATGCCTAACACTGTAAGCTTCCCATTTACGCATATGTAAATATTTTAATACGAGTAATTTGCAAAAGTAAATGTGTTTATTTGCCTAAGAGCATGAACAACAGAGCTAAAGACTGAGAGCATAAGAGTGTGAGAGTATGTGTGAGCGACAGAGAGATAGAGAGAGAGAGAGAACTAGAGCAAAAGCTTCGTTTTTGGCAACAGAATGAAAACAACAACAATTGTAACGCTAAAAGTTCCGCAATAGAATTTCAAGATCATCCCACACAATGATTCACAATGAATACAACGACGCACATTGTGCGCGTACAGTCATGTCTGCTTACAGTGTCCCTCTGATAATAAATTTTCTATTATATTTTTTTTTCCTCCCATTTTATTTATTATTTTTTTTTTTTTAGGTTAATTTTAAATATTAATTTTGATTTGTTACCAAACTTTTTTTATTGAGTGTATTGCATTTTAATTTTTATTTTATTATTAATTTTTTTTTATATATTTTAGAAATTTAATATTATATATTTATTTAATTCTTAAATTTTTTATGAGATTTCAATGTTTTATGAGAGATTTTATTTTTTTTTTAATTTATTTATTTTTAATTTATTTGTACGAATGAATGAATATCAATAAGAACTCTGAGATATAATGAACGAATTATGCAACGAATGGAAATGAGAAATGATGAAATTTAAATTATTAAAATATTTTAAAAATCATCAAATGGTAATATAATGTCGATTTTTAAAGGTGACAAAATTTAATTTTATAAAAATATTTAAAATCAAATAAATAACATATATTCAACATATATTTATTTTTTTTATGTTTAATTTAAAGCATTTTTTTTTCACTGCAGGTCTTTAATATATTTATTTTGCTTTAAAACTGGCAACACTGCTTGTACAGAAAGATCTGTACTGCACTGTATACACTATATCGAGACATGACTGTAATTGCATTGCAAAAGCTTTTTTAATTAATAAATAAACACAAGAGCGTATTGAAGCTCATTTATTAGAATCTCAGCTTAGTAATTAATGCAAAAAAAAGAGACAGAGAGAGAGAGAGCGAGAGAGAGAAAGGAAAACATTTAAAGTTAATTGATTCGAATCATAAACAAATATGATTCATTTACATTCATTGTACTTTCAAAATGTATTTATAATGTTTTGATTTTCTTCTTTTCTCTTTTATTTTTTTTTAAAGGTTTTTAGTGCTTTAAAATGATTTTCTTAAAATGATTTTTAGATATACAAATTACTGTACGGTCTGGTAAATTTGTCATTTTTATATTTTGGTTCCATTAATCCTTGAACATTATTCATTCTCACATTCTCTATGAGACGACAAGATGAATTTTGTTTGTTTGTTTGTTTTGATTTAAACATTTACAAAATCAACAATTTATCGCATATACAAAAATAGAATCATATATAATAGTACGAGTATGATTCATTGATTCATTCTATTCAATTATGAATGCAATGCGAAATGCTATGAATTACAATACACATTTTGCTATATTTATGAATAGATTTTTATGTTTTATTTTTATATATTTATAATTTTATTCTCTTGCAGAGGATATGTCCGTCTGTCGTTTCTTTCGTCTGTCTGTTTCAACCCAAACTCAAACTCAGTTTTAAAGCTCAATATTAATAAAACTTGGAATACATACTTCCTTATGCCCATAAACTGTATATAAGTCGGAAGAGGCCGGATCAAACTACTATATCACATGGATGCAATAAGAACAATAGGCCGAAAATTGAGTTTCTTCTTTATTTCCCAAGCTTAGTGATGATTTGCACGTCTCATATAAATTTTGGTCTAAATCGGACAACTATATCATACATGTAGCTGTCATAAGAACAATAGTCCGAAAATTCAGTTTTTCTATGAATAATTTACTTCTAGAATTGCAAAGACTATGAAATCTTCGGCAAAATACAAAATAAAATAATTTGAATTTTAATAATTTTAATAAAGAAATTTACAGAAATTTTTTTTTAAATGAATATTTCATATAAATAAAATAATTACTATTATGAGAAAGAATTAAAATTTCCATTAATATTAAAAGCGCAAAAAAAAATATGCAGATCATGTTAAGAGCCAGAATCAAGCATGCCAAAATCAATGATATTTCAATAAGAAATATCAGGTGAACAGAAGCTAGCTGCAAGTTCTGTTAAATTAACATAATTCTGTTAATATGCATTAGTCTATTAATATAGATAAATCTGTTAATTAACAGAGCGCTGTTAATATACAGCAAAATAAATTTGGAGTGCTGACAATTTTTGGTTGCCTGATATTTTATGCAGAAAATTAATTGCTTTTGCCTTTGACATGATCTAAATTATTTTTGTTCTTTTGGTGGTAAGAGAAATTGAACTTTCTATTAATTCTTAAATATATATATATATGTAAGTCGGAATCAGACAGAACTATAGGAACAATCGGTGAAAAATTGACTTTTCGTATTAAAAGTTTTTTTTTTTTACAAGTTGCCGTCTTGGAAAATAACTTCTTCGACTACCGAATATAACTTAGCTTCCTTGCTTTTAATATATTTATATTTCTATATATTAGATTGTCAAATATTACCCTTCCGCCATTTGTCTTTTAAATATCGCCGATATGTACACACGCCTACAAAGCTCGTACCGTGCAGTATTATATATATTATATCATTTGTGCAGACCTTTCAAATAATATTCAAAGATATTTGACAATCTAATATTTCTTAAATTTTAGATGCTTTATTATTATTTTTTATTTATTTTGTATTTTTCTACAAATTTTTATATTTCTTATATTTCGCACATTTTTTTTTATTATCGTTCTGTAACCTTCCGTTGTTAATATTATATCTTTCTCTATGTCTATTTTATTTTATTTATTTATTTATTTATTTTTTTCTTTGTTTTATATTTTCTATATATTTATTTTTTAATTATTTTTAATATATATTTTTTTTTATGTATTTTGACATGTTTGTGTATTTTTTTTTTTTATTAAGCCCCTCGTATCTGTCGCATTTACTTACCTTCTTAAATAGCTGCCTCCAAAAAATATATGCAATAAATTCCCGACAGACTTATTGTAATTGTAATTTATTATTTTGTATTTATATAATTTTTTTTTTTGTCTTACAAAAAAATTATATGTGTATATCAATAAAGTTTAGATTATAATAAATGTTCATTGTTATGTAATCGATAAGTCGATATGTTTTCAATATAACCATTAAAAAACAGTGTTGCATTATTTATATAGAAGCAATGCTTTTTTTGTTCTTCTTCTTCTCAAATTTCCACTTTCATGCTTAAATTGTTGATCTAGAAGGCTTTGGTTTTACTGTCGCATGCTTTGAAGCAATGCTTAACTAATTTTTTGAACAATATTCAATGTTCTAACATCAGAAACGAAACAATTTCGGAAGTACAAAGAAAAACTATAGAAAATAAGCGTTAAATTTTATTGAATTATAAATTATTTACACAAGAAATACAATTTTAAGTAAATATTATTATTTACGCGTAACAAAACACATTAAGTTGTTGCCTTAGCAAAGAATGCTCAGGCTTAGCAAACAATTGCGATTTTTACATTTAGTAGGTCCAAAGTATGTTGCTAGATCTTATGTTTTAGCATCTGCAACACTACGTGATAAATCAGACGTTGCTACGGATGTAGATGTGAATTTAGCTTATTGTGAGAAGCCTAAGAAGCGTCAAGGAACTACACAGAATAAATTGAAAGGTGACTGTTATAATGTTTCCAAGCTTTCAAAACTGGACACCAGGTTGGTCTATGGGCCAAGCAGTGGATCAATCACTGCGAGCACAAGGCCATTCAATATTTTTGCCAACAACTACTCGACAGACAACAACAGCAACAACAGGGCGGATAATAACCGGAAGCCAGGGAGCAACAAGACAGGGAATGCCAGTGGAACAATTAGAAGCAAGTCGCCGACTTCCGCCAGTGAATCGATCAACAACAACGGGCCGAAGATTGCCAATGAATCATCTGTCACCAGAAAGAATGGAGGTAATTCAGGAACAAGAAGTGGCCCAGTTGGAGGACGAATTAATGGAACAATGGGGGGGCGCAAGACTGAGCCAGGCAGTGGGGCGAGCGGTGAATCGCTCCATGGGATTTCCCCCGGATCCCGAAATGCCCCGAAAGATGGGCCGATCAACAAGGCACCTGGCAAAAACTCCGCTGAGTTCCGTGCGCAAAATGCATCTGTACCATCGCAAACAACGCCCCCCCAAAAACGTTCTGAACCGACAGCAAGAGATGGAGATACTACTAAACCGGGCACACCTGATGGAGGAACAACTGGACACCCTAATGCACGACGAGAACTTCCCCCTAATGGATTAGATGGCGGCAAAAAGATTCCACTAGATAAAAAAGAACAGCCACCAATTGCACAATCAAAGGAGCCACGCATCAAAACATTTAATATATATCGTTGGAAACCGGGAGATCAACCAAGAATACAAACCTATCAATTGGATTTGAATAAATGCGGTGCTATGGTATTGGATGCACTTATCAAAATTAAAAATGAAATGGATGCGACATTAACATTTCGTCGATCTTGTCGTGAGGGTATCTGCGGCTCATGTGCCATGAATATTGATGGTACAAATACATTATCATGCATAACGGCAATCGATACAAATTGTGCAAGACCCTGTAAAATTTATCCCTTGCCGCATTTGTATGTGCAACGTGATCTAGTGCCAGATCTATCACAATTTTATGATCAATATAAATCAATACAACCTTGGTTAAAACGTAACGATTTAAATCGTGAAGTTGGCAAACAACAATATCTGCAGGATTTGGAGGATCGTGACCAATTGGAAGGACTATACGAATGTATATTATGCGCTTGCTGTCAAACTGCATGTCCATCGTATTGGTGGAATAGTAATCGATATTTAGGACCTGCTGTACTTATGCAAGCATTTCGTTGGGTCATCGATTCACGTGATGAGGCAACCGAGGAACGTTTATGTCAATTGATAGATCCATATAAATTATATCGCTGCCACACTATACTTAACTGTACCAACACATGTCCAAAGAATTTAAATCCAGCCAAGGCGATTATACAATTGAAACAAATGTTAGTTGGCATGAAAAAGAAGGCAAAACCAAAGCTACAAACTGATGCACTCTTTAATTAAGCTGCGACAGATTTTATTTTTAATTTTAATTTTAATTTAAAATTTTATATCGACGGCATTCACACATCCTAAACATGCAGCTGAACAAACACATACGGACACCCACGGATGTTGCTAAATGAAGTCTATACCAGATGAATGTGAGGATACAGGATGCCAGATATATAAAAAAAAAACACACACACATACAAATATACATTCCAAACTTTAAACGCTATTCGAAAGCATACGAAAGAAAAATTGACTGTCCTGATGGTACTTATCATCTGTATTACGTTCAAGGCATAATTTCAAAATAGAAACATAAAACATGAAAAAAAAAATAAATAAAAATTGTTGCATTACACATGGAAATAATTTGAGCAACTAATGGAAATTACTTTGAAGCAAATACAAAATTTGAAATATTTTGGAGAAATTGCAAATCTATGTGAAATTTCGAAACGTGAAATAACTTGAAATACTTTGGAGAAAAATAACATATATATTACAAATTGGAATATATGAAAATACATATATATATTACACATTGGAGAAAATACATAATATATATAAATACATACAAGAAACATTTTTGGAGAAAATGCTATATTATACAAAAAAAAAAACATTGAAGAAAATGCAAACCAACGTGAAACACTTTGGAGAAAATGCGAAATTGAAAAAAAAACAGGTAGAAACACTTTGGAGAAAATGAAAAATAACAAAAAAAAAAAAATACGCTAGAAAATGCGCAAAAAATACTTTGGAGAAAATCCGAAACGTGAAACAATTAGTAGAAACACTTTGCAGAAAATATATATAAAACTATATGAAGCACCTTTTGAAGGACATGCTAAACCCTGCAAAAACCTTTGGAGAAAATTCAAAAACCAACGTGAAAAAAAAATTGGAAAACATGAGAACACACTAAAACACAAACATAAACATATATACACTCACACATATACACATACACATACAGATATTAAATATGTTTCAAATTAAATAACAGAATGTTTTCTAAAATCAAAACAAAAAAAAAAACATGTTCTAATAAAATCACACATAAAACAATTTATTTTTTACACTTTTTTTTTTATTTCATTTTAATAGTTTTATACAATTTTCCATCAAAAAAAATCCTTAGTTATTAATCAATGTATCCCACCTCAGATATATCATATATAGTGGTCCGACAGGAACCAAGCTTGACAGAAGTTATTACTAAACTTCAATTCTGTAAATTTTAAGCGGAGAGATTTACAAGTAAAAGAGTTTTTCATGCAAAAACTGAATTCTCAGTCGACAGCTATGTGAAATAGTGGTCCGATTCCACTACTTTGAACTTTTTATGTCAAGGAGCAGTGTCTATGTCAACTAAAAGATTAGCTCAGACTGAATGTGCTGGTAAGATATAAGTTGCATGGGATATGCTAATTTAAAGTCAGACGCTGAGCTGATCAAGAAACAAGATCAAGAAATTCCTTTTCCTTTTGAGGTTTACCAAACGTTATAAAACTTTGCTGTTGCTGATACTCGCACTCGAGAAGCTATTATCAAGGATCTAAATTTTTACCCAGAAAAAAAAAACCAAAAGTCTAGACTTATTTATTTTTAATTTACAATTTGTATTTTTTTTTTTTAGACAACAACAGCAACTGCAACTGTAACAACAACAAGAACAACAGTTGAGTCATCAAGATTAAGAATCAAATGAAAATTTTGAGAGAGCAAAGTGTTTGTAATTTTCAAATTAAATGCAATTAAAACGAAATATGTTGTAGTACAACGCAAGTACAAGTTGTAAGTTGCAAGTCGAATAGACGACAGACAGAGTCAACAACAACAACAACAAGAACAACAAATAAAACATGAAGAAAATGAAGGGGCGTCAACACATGCTAAAGATCAGTTCGGAAAACTGAATGAAACCAACTGTGAAAATGGCATCACACAGTTTCTCTTGTTGGGAGGCCTATATGAAGCACTCAGTGTATACATATATGCTGAATGGGTGCGATAAAGATAGATATAGAGATGATCCTTGAGTTAATTCTAAAAATATAAAAAAAAAAACACACACACACCAAATGCGTCGCAATTGTTTCTGGAATGATGGGCGCGTGTCTCTTTTTATTTAAAAATAAAACTCTAAAACAACAACAACAACAGCAAAAAGTAGAAAAATAAAAACAAAATCTAAAGTCGACAAGTATCGGATCGGAATCAAGATCGGAATCTACGCGAAAAAAAAAAAATAAATAAATAAAAATAAAAACAAATAAGAAAAAATGTTGTCACTCAACATTTCACACTTTCAACATTCCTTCGCTTCTCTTCCCTTCCCTTTGCACTGTTTGTTTCTTTTTTGGGGAACACAATCAGCTCTCAGCTCCAGGCCAGGCATGCTGTGTCGTGTGCCAAAGATGTAGACACAAAACTAAAGAGTGTGAGGTTGAAATATATATGTATATATATATGTATGCCAGAAGAAGATGAGGCAAAGAGCTTGCGTTGACAGTTCAAGTCCAGGAAGATAACAGGAAAGCGTTCACTAAGCTTGCCTAGATTAACTTTAATCTGCTTTTCATGCCATGAGCTCACAGAGAGAGAGAGAGGAATATCAACATCAGGAGAAATATCAACATCAAAGCATCTAGAGAGACAATTAAAGGGCAATTCCAGCAATGCGCTTGTTTGCACCTGCCGTCTGGACATCATCATCATCATCAGCAATGTTCTTGTCAACGATTGATAATGATGTGCATAGTGTGCAACACTATGCAACAAAATAACATTATTATTTATTATTATTCATTATACGATCAACTCTAATTGGGGAAAATTATGTTATGAATTATTTTTAAAATTTTATTAATTAATCTTATATATAAAATATTGAATATATGAAATGTTTATATATTTAAAAATTGACAAAAAAAATTAATTTTTTATATAAAAATATATGGCAATATATGGTATTTTATATAATTAATTTTTATACCTATTTTTTATTTACATAAAATACTTGACACCATTTTGAATACTATTTTTTTGCCTTATAAAATATTAGACAAAAAAAATTTAATATAATTTTCAATTTATATTAAATAATGTTTAATATTATATTTTTAATTTTAAAAAATTTAAATATGAGAAATTATAGTAAATAAGTTATATAAATAATTTAAAAAAAAAATAATTTTTTCTTAAAGCATTAAAAACCATATACATTTTTTTATATTATATAAAATATTAAATATAATATTGTAATTTTAATTTTAAAATTATATTAAATATTTCAAAATTAATTTTAATTTTATAAAATATGTTACATGTTAGTATAAATTTTGTAGCATAGTGTTATTAAAAATAAATACATCACATCACATATACTTGAGGCAAATTATGTTGGCTGCGTTTGCTGCTGTATGCTCTCTGCTATTGCTACTACTGTTGCTTCCGCTTTTAAGGTGTTAACGCTGTTGACAATCTAGAGCATACATTCTCTTTCATTCTTTCACTCGCCATGTATGTATGTGTATGTATATGTTTGTCTCTGTTTCTCTTTGCATTGAGTCATTTAAGCTGTTAAGCTGTGCCGCTGACGTTTGACAGGTGCCTTGACGTATGTAAAGGCATTTGATGTAAACATTTCGTCATAGTTAAAGAGAGAGAGAGAGAGACGCGTGTGCTGAAATTAGTTTCGAGATACTAGAAAGTAAAGACAAGCATCAACGATGATACGAAAAAGATGCCATCGTAGCGGCATCCATTTCCTTCCCATTCCTCTTTTCCATTGGATATGAACAACGAAATTGAGTTTCATTCACTTTTATTTCCAGATCCATGTTGATGAGTTGAGCCCCAAACGATCAACGAACCGGACTCCATTTGCTTCTTCTGTTTCTTGTTGTTGTTGTTGTTCTTCTTCTTCCTGCTTCTCATTCTCTTTTTTTCGCCTTTCTTTTCGCCTTTCCTGTTGCTTTTGCTATGCAAAGAGTTAATTTGATTGCCACGCTGCATCGTGTTGCATATAAAAACGTAAGATTTATGGCATTTAAATTTCATTCATGTTCAAAGCTGATTGTCTTGATACTTTAAATACTACTATAACACTTACTTTATTTATTTGACTATTTTACAGATTTCAACAGCTTTATGTATGTTTTTTTATTTGCATACAGACACACACATACAAAAATACATGTGCGTCGTATATGTGTTGTGCTAAGTATTATGACAAACGAATTCACAAATCAATTATACTTAATATTCCATATATCATATGTTCTGGGAAGAAACAATGTATGATCATGCTTTCACTTCTTAACTGTTGCAACAGACAATAATAAAATCCAATTAAAAAAGTTGCCATTAACTATCCTGCAATATGCAATTTTGCCATTTCGTTTATTGTTCCGTTAGATTATAGAGTTGCCAGATAAGTAAAAGTAGAATATTTACGCAATGAATAAATGCAAAAACATTATTAATTGTAAATGGATAAAGTAATAAATTTATTATTATTATTACTAGTATTATTATTAATATTAATTTGATTTTTAATTTAAAAATTGCGCTAAAACAATATGCAATAATCTATCGTAAATTATTATCGATATATGAAAATAGCTAAAACATAGAAATATTGCACTAAACGCCACTTGCATTCAATATATCGATAAGCAAACAGCTGTTTGCGAATATCGTAAGGCAAGAAAATCAATTTAGTTGTGTTTATAAATTTATAGAGGAACAAAAAAAAGAGAAAGCGCACAAAATGAAGCGAATTGCAAAGATAAATTATAAATTAGCATTAAAATAAATAATATATTATGCACTTGCAATGGATATGTAATCGCTTTGTCTATTATTTTGCATTACTTTTTGTTTTGCTTTCGATCTTCTACTATGGACAGCAGGAAGAGCGCAGTGAGTAAAAATAATTTGCTAGTATCACAGAATTAATACCCGGTAAAAAAAATAATTGTATATGAAAAAAATAATAAATATATGTTTCTAATTTTCTATATATAGATAAATTACTGGCAGCACGTACACCACCAGATCCAGAAGAACCGCTGCCAGCATCAAGCTCAGAATTGCATCGTTTCAAGAAGGCAGCGATATGTTCCGACAGCAGCATATGCAGTATTATAGCCAAGTAATTCATTTCATTAATTTACTTATATCTTTACTAATATATATATAACTCCTCAACAGAGATATATTACAACTTGGCGGCAGTGTAGTAGATGCAGCACTTGCTGCATTACTCTGCAATGGTTTAATTGGCATGCAAAGCATGGGCCTTGGTGGCGGCATGATCATGAATATATATCTTAAGGATGAACAACAAGCATATAGTATACTTAGTCGTGAATTAGCACCACGTGCATTGACAGCACACAATTTTAGTATATTTAAAAATGATGAACAATTGAAGCAATCAGCTTGGTCAATTGCAGTGCCCACTGAAATTTTAGGCTATGAATTGGCACATCGTCGTTTTGGTAAATTACCATGGAAGGAATTGGTGCGACCAACATTGGCATTATGTCATAATGGTTATACACTATATAAGCATCATATGATGCTTATTAATGAACAACCAATGATTAAAAATGATGCAATGTTACGTGAAATGTTTATTAATCCAATATCTGGTAAATTTCATCATATCGGACAACATATACAACCACCAATAGAATTATGTGCTACCTATGAGCGACTTGCCAATGATGGTGCACAAAGTTTTTATCGTGGAACATCGTTATCGAAACTTTATGCTGATCTTCATGATATTGGTAGCATGATAACTAAAATTGATCTTACCGATGCGCAAGCAAAGATAATGAAATCAATACGTTTACAATTAGATGAATATGATTTACATTTAACACCGCCACCAGGTAGTGGACATATTATAGCATTCATAATGAATATTTTACGTGAATATCGTGTGGATTTTGACATCGCAACGTAATCGACAACATTGCAATTTATTATCGAGGCGCTTAAATTTGGCTTTGTGCAACGTTGGCAATTAGATGTTGCAGCTGAAGAGCAGGTAAAAATAAATATGAAAGCAAAAGTTTGATATTAGATATTAGATTAGATAATATCCCTTGCAGTCTTAGCAGAAAACTTTTTTTCATACAAAAATGTCAATTTATAAGCGATCATTCCTATGGCAGCTTTATGATATTGCAATCCGATTTAGACTAAATTTTTATGACATATATAAGATGTCAGTTAACTCATATTTTTTAAGCTTCAGGTTATCTTAACATACTCAAAAAAAAAAAAAAAAACTCATTATCCAGACCAAACGTACCTATAGGCAGTTATATGATACTAGGTACGTTCGGTCGGATAATGAGTTTTTTTTTTTTTTGAGTATGTTAAGATAACCTGAAGCTTAAAAAATATGAGTTAACTGACATCTTATATATGTCATAAAAATTTAGTCTAAATCGGATTGCAATATCATAAAGCTGCCATAGGAATGATCGCTTATAAATTGACATTTTTGTATGAAAAAAAGTTTTCTGCTAAGACTGCAAGGGATATTATCTAATCTAATATCTAATATCAAACTTTTGCTTTCATATTTATTTTTACCTGCTCTTCAGCTGCAACATCTAATTGCCAACGTTGCACAAAGCCAAATTTAAGCGCCTCGATAATACGATGAATTTGCAATGTTGTCAATTGATTACGTTGCGATGTCTCAAAATCCACACGATATTCACGTAAAATATTCATTATGAATGCTATAATATGTCCACTACCTGGTGGCGGTGTTAAATGTAAATCATATTCATCTAATTGTAAACGTATTGATTTCATTATCTTTGCTTGCGCATCGGTAAGATCAATTTTAGTTATCATGCTACCAATATCATGAAGATCAGCATAGAGTTTCGATAACGATGTGCCACGATAAAAACTTTGTGCACCATCATTGGCAAGTCGCTCATAGGTAGCACATAATTCTATTGGTGGTTGTATATGTTGTCCGATATGATGAAATTTACCAGATATTGGATTAATAAACATTTCACGTAACATTGCATCATTTTTAATCATTGGTTCGTTCATTAATAATGCATCATATTGATGCTTATATAGTGTATAACCATTATGACATAATGCCAATGTTGGTCGCACCAATTCCTTCCATGGTAATTTACCAAAACGACGATGTGCCAATTCATAGCCTAAAATTTCAGTGGGCACTGCAATTGACCAAGCTGATTGCTTCAATTGTTCATCATTTTTAAATATACTAAAATTGTGTGCTGTCAATGCACGTGGTGCTAATTCACGACTAAGTATACTATATGCTTGTTGTTCATCCTTAAGATATATATTCATGATCATGCCGCCACCAAGGCCCATGCTTTGCATGCCAATTAAACCATTGCAGAGTAATGCAGCAAGTGCTGCATCTACTACACTGCCGCCAAGTTGTAATATATCTCTGTTGAGGAGTTATATATATATTAGTAAAGATATAAGTAAATTAATGAAATGAATTACTTGGCTATAATACTGCATATGCTGCTGTCGGAACATATCGCTGCCTTCTTGAAACGATGCAATTCTGAGCTTGATGCTGGCAGCGGTTCTTCTGGATCTGGTGGTGTACGTGTTGCCAGTAATTTATCTATATATAGAAAATTAGAAACATATATTTATTATTTTTTTCATATACAATTATTTTTTTTACCGGGTATTAATTCTGTGATACTAGCAAATTATTTTTACTCACTGCGCTCTTCCTGCTGTCCATAGTAGAAGATCGAAAGCAAAACAAAAAGTAATGCAAAATAATAGACAAAGCGATTACATATCCATTGCAAGTGCATAATATATTATTTATTTTAATGCTAATTTATAATTTATTATTGCAATTCGCTTCATTTTGTGCGCTTTCTCCTTTTTTTGTTCCTCTATAAATTTATAAACACAACTAAATTGATTTTCTTGCCTTACGATATTCGCAAACAGCTGTTTGCTTATCGATATATTGAATGCAAGTGGCGTTTAGTGCAATATTTCTATGTTTTAGCTATTTTCATATATCGATAATAATTTACGATAGATTATTGCATATTGTTTTAGCGCAATTTTTAAATTAAAAAGAAAATTAATATTAATAATAATACTAGTAATAATAATAATAAATTTATTACTTTATCCATTTACAATTAATAATGTTTTTGCATTTATTCATTGCGTAAATATTCTACTTTTACTTATCTGGCAACTCTATAATCTAACGGAACAATAAACGAAATCGCAAAATTGCATATTGCAGGATAGTTAATGGCAACTTTTTTAATTGGATTTTATTATTGTCTGTTGCAACAGTTAAGAAGTGAAAGCATGATCATACATTGTTTCTTCCCAGAACATATGATATATGGAATATTAAGTATAATTGATTTGTGAATTCGTTTGTCATAATACTTAGCACAACACATATACGACGCACATGTATTTTTGTATGTGTGTGTCTGTATGCAAATAAAAAAACATATATAAAGCTGTTGAAATCTGTAAAATAGTCAAATAAATAAAGTAAGTGTTATAGTAGTATTTAAAGTATCAAGACAATCAGCTTTGAACATGAATGAAATTTAAATGCCATAAATCTTACGTTTTTATATGCAACACGATGCAGCGTGGCAATCAAATTAACTCTTTGCATAGCAAAAGCAACAGGAAAGGCGAAAAGAAAATTAAAGAGAATGAGAAGCAGGAAGAAGAAGAAGAACAACAACAACAAGAAGCAGAAGAAGCAAATGGAGTCCGGTTCGTTGATCGTTTGGGGCTCAACTCATCAACATGGATCTGGAAATAAAAGTGAATGAAACTCAATTTCGTTGTTTATATCCAATGGAAAAGAGGAATGGGAAGGAAATGGATGCCGCTACGATGGCATCTTTTTCGTATCATCGTTGATGCTTGTCTTTACTTTCTAGTATCTCGAAACTAATTTCAGCACACGCGTCTCTCTCTCTCTCTCTCTTTAACTATGACGAAATGTTTACATCAAATGCCTTTACATACGTCAAGGCACCTGTCAAACGTCAGCGGCACAGCTTAACAGCTTAAATGACTCAATGCAAAGAGAAACAGAGACAAACATATACATACACATACATACATGGCGAGTGAAAGAATGAAAGAGAATGTATGCTCTAGATTGTCAACAGCGTTAACACCTTAAAAGCGGAAGCAACAGTAGTAGCAATAGCAGAGAGCATACAGCAGCAAACGCAGCCAACATAATTTGCCTCAAGTATATGTGATGTGATGTATTTATTTTTAATAACACTATGCTACAAAATTTATACTAACATGTAACATATTTTAAAAATTAAAATTAATTTTGAAATATTTAATATAATTTTAAAATTAAAATTACAATATTATATTTAATATTTTATATAATATAAAAAAAATGTATATGGTTTTTAATGCTTTAAGAAAAAATTGTTTTTTTTTTTAATTATTTATATAACTTATTTACTATAATTTCTCATATTTAAATTTTTTAAAATTAAAAATATAATATTAAATATTATTTAATATAAATTGAAAATTATATTAAATTTTTTTTGTCTAATATTTTATAAGGCAAAAAAATAGTATTCAAAATGGTGTCAAGTATTTTATGTAAATAAAAAATAGGTATAAAAATTAATTATATAAAATACCATATATTGCCATATATTTTTATATAAAAAATTAATTTTTTTTTGTCAATTTTTAAATATATAAAATATATAAACATTTCATATATTCAATATTTTATATATAAGATTAATTAATAAAATTTTAAAAATAATTCATAACATAATTTTCCCCAATTAGAGTTGATCGTATAATGAATAATAATAAATAATAATGTTATTTTGTTGCATAGTGTTGCACACTATGCACATCATTATCAATCGTTGACAAGAACATTGCTGATGATGATGATGATGTCCAGACGGCAGGTGCAAACAAGCGCATTGCTGGAATTGCCCTTTAATTGTCTCTCTAGATGCTTTGATGTTGATATTTCTCCTGATGTTGATATTCCTCTCTCTCTCTCTGTGAGCTCATGGCATGAAAAGCAGATTAAAGTTAATCTAGGCAAGCTTAGTGAACGCTTTCCTGTTATCTTCCTGGACTTGAACTGTCAACGCAAGCTCTTTGCCTCATTTTCTTCTGGCATACATATATATATATATATTTCAACCTCACACTCTTTAGTTTTGTGTCTACATCTTTGGCACACGACACAGCATGCCTGGCCTGGAGCTGAGAGCTGATTGTGTTCCCCAAAAAAGAAACAAACAGTGCAAAGGGAAGGGAAGAGAAGCGAAGGAATGTTGAAAGTGTGAAATGTTGAGTGACAACATTTTTTCTTATTTGTTTTTATTTTTATTTATTTATTTTTTTTTTTTTTCGCGTAGATTCCGATCTTGATTCCGATCCGATACTTGTCGACTTTAGATTTTGTTTTTATTTTTCTACTTTTTGCTGTTGTTGTTGTTGTTTTAGAGTTTTATTTTTAAATAAAAAGAGACACGCGCCCATCATTCCAGAAACAATTGCGACGCATTTGGTGTGTGTTTTTTTTTTTTTTATATTTTTAGAATTAACTCAAGGATCATCTCTATATCTATCTTTATCGCACCCATTCAGCATATATGTATACACTGAGGGCTTCATATAGGCCTCCCAACAAGAGAAACTGTGTGATGCCATTTTCACAGTTGGTTTCATTCAGTTTTCCGAACTGATCTTTAGCATGTGTTGACGCCCCTTCATTTTCTTCATGTTTTATTTGTTGTTCTTGTTGTTGTTGACTCTGTCTGTCGTCTATTCGACTTGCAACTTACAACTTGTACTTGCGTTGTACTACAACATATTTCGTTTTAATTGCATTTAATTTGAAAATTACAAACACTTTGCTCTCTCAAAATTTTCATTTGATTCTTAATCTTGATGACTCAACTGTTGTTCTTGTTGTTGTTGCAGTTGCAGTTGCTGTTGTTGTCTAAAAAAAAAAAATACAAATTGTAAATTAAAAATAAATAAGTCTAGACTTTTGGTTTTTTTTTTCTGGGTAAAAATTTAGATCCTTGATAATAGCTTCTCGAGTGCGAGTAGCAGCAACAGCAAAGTTTTATAACGTTTGGTAAACCTCAAAAGGAAAAGGAATTTCTTGATCTTGATTCTTGATCAGCTCAGCGTCTGACTTTAAATTAGCATATTCCATGCAACTTATATCTTACCAGCACATTCAGTCTGAGCTAATCTTTTAGTTGACATAGACACTGCTCCTTGACATAAAAAGTTCAAAGTAGTGGAATCGGACCACTATTTCACATAGCTGTCGACTGAGAATTCAGTTTTTGCATGAAAAACTCTTTTACTTGTAAATCTCTCCGCTTAAAATTTACAGAATTGAAGTTTAGTAATAACTTCTGTCAAGCTTGGTTCCTGTCGGACCACTATATATGATATATCTGAGGTGGGATACATTGATTAATAACTAAGGATTTTTTTTTATGGAAAATTGTATAAAACTATTAAAATGAAATAAAAAAAAAGTGTAAAAAATAAATTGTTTTATGTGTGATTTTATTAGAACATGTTTTTTTTTTTGTTTTGATTTTAGAAAACATTCTGTTATTTAATTTGAAACATATTTAATATCTGTATGTGTATGTGTATATGTGTGAGTGTATATATGTTTATGTTTGTGTTTTAGTGTGTTCTCATGTTTTCCAATTTTTTTTTTCACGTTGGTTTTTGTATTTTCTCCAAAGGTTTTTGCAGGGTTTAGCATGTCCGTCAAAAGGTGCTTCATATAGTTTTATATATATTTTCTGCAAAGTGTTTCTACTAATTGTTTCACGTTTCGGATTTTCTCCAAAGTATTTTTTGCGCATTATCTAGCGTATTTTTTTTTTGTTATTTTTCATTTTCTCCAAAGTGTTTCTACTTGTTTTTTTTCAATTTCGCATTTTCTCCAAAGTGTTTCACGTTGGTTTGCATTTTCTTCAATGTTTTTTTTTTGTATAATATAGCATTTTCTCCAAAAATGTTTCTTGTATGTATTTATATATATTATGTATTTTCTCCAATGTGTAATATATATATGTATTTTCATATATTCCAATTTGTAATATATATGTTATTTTTCTCCAAAGTATTTCAAGTTATTTCACGTTTCGAAATTTCACATAGATTTGCAATTTCTCCAAAATATTTCAAATTTTGTATTTGCTTCAAAGTAATTTCCATTAGTTGCTCAAATTATTTCCATGTGTAATGCAACAATTTTTATTTATTTTTTTTTTCATGTTTTATGTTTCTATTTTGAAATTATGCTTTGAACGTAATACAGATGATAAGTACCATCAGGACAGTCAATTTTTCTTTCGTATGCTTTCGAATAGCGTTTAAAGTTTGCAATGTATATGTGTATGTGTGTGTGTTTTTTTTTTTATATATCTGGCATCCTGTATCCTCACATTCATCTGGTATAGACTGCAGGTGTCCGTATGCGTTTGTTCAGCTGCATGTTTAGGATGTGTGAATGCCGTCGATATAAAATTTTAAATTAAAATTAAAATTAAAAATAAAATCTGTCGCAGCTTAATTAAAGAGTGCATCAGTTTGTAGCTTTGGTTTTGCCTTCTTTTTCATGCCAACTAACATTTGTTTCAATTGTATAATCGCCTTGGCTGGATTTAAATTCTTTGGACATGTGTTGGTACAGTTAAGTATAGTGTGGCAGCGATATAATTTATATGGATCTATCAATTGACATAAACGTTCCTCGGTTGCCTCATCACGTGAATCGATGACCCAACGAAATGCTTGCATAAGTACAGCAGGTCCTAAATATCGATTACTATTCCACCAATACGATGGACATGCAGTTTGACAGCAAGCGCATAATATACATTCGTATAGTCCTTCCAATTGGTCACGATCCTCCAAATCCTGCAGATATTGTTGTTTGCCAACTTCACGATTTAAATCGTTACGTTTTAACCAAGGTTGTATTGATTTATATTGATCATAAAATTGTGATAGATCTGGCACTAGATCACGTTGCACATACAAATGCGGCAAGGGATAAATTTTACAGGGTCTTGCACAATTTGTATCGATTGCCGTTATGCATGATAATGTATTTGTACCATCAATATTCATGGCACATGAGCCGCAGATACCCTCACGACAAGATCGACGAAATGTTAATGTCGCATCCATTTCATTTTTAATTTTGATAAGTGCATCCAATACCATAGCACCGCATTTATTCAAATCCAATTGAAAGGTTTGTATTCTTGGTTGATCTCCCGGTTTCCAACGATATATATTAAATGTTTTGATGCGTGGCTCCTTTGATTGTGCAATTGTTGGCTGTTCTTTTTTATCTAGTGCAATCTTTTTGCCGCCATCTAATCCATTAGGGGGAAGTTCTCGTCGTGCATTAGGGTGTCCAGTTGTTCCTCCATCAGGTGTGCCCGGTTTAGTAGTATCTCCATCTCTTGCTGTCGGTTCAGAACGTTTTTGGGGGGGCGTTGTTTGCGATGGTACAGATGCATTTTGCGCACGGAACTCAGCGGAGTTTTTGCCAGGTGCCTTGTTGATCGGCCCATCTTTCGGGGCATTTCGGGATCCGGGGGAAATCCCATGGAGCGATTCACCGCTCGCCCCGCTGCCTGGCTCAGTCTTGCGCCCCCCCATTGTTCCATTAATTCGTCCTCCAACTGGGCCACTTCTTGTTCCTGAATTACCTCCATTCTTTCTGGTGACAGATGATTCATTGGCAATCTTCGGCCCGTTGTTGTTGATCGATTCACTGGCGGAAGTCGGCGACTTGCTTCTAATTGTTCCACTGGCATTCCCTGTCTTGTTGCTCCCTGGCTTCCGGTTATTATCCGCCCTGTTGTTGCTGTTGTTGTCTGTCGAGTAGTTGTTGGCAAAAATATTGAATGGCCTTGTGCTCGCAGTGATTGATCCACTGCTTGGCCCATAGACCAACCTGGTGTCCAGTTTTGAAAGCTTGGAAACATTATAACAGTCACCTTTCAATTTGTTCTGTGTAGTTCCTTGACGCTTCTTAGGCTTCTCACAATAAGCTAAATTCACATCTACATCCGTAGCAACGTCTGATTTATCACGTAGTGTTGCAGATGCTAAAACATAAGATCTAGCAACATACTTTGGACCTACTAAATGTAAAAATCGCAATTGTTTGCTAAGCCTGAGCATTCTTTGCTAAGGCAACAACTTAATGTATATTGTTACGCGTAAATAATAATATTTACTTAAAATTGTATTTCTTGTGTAAATAATTTATAATTCAATAAAATTTAACGCTTATTTTCTATAGTTTTTCTTTGTAATTCCGAAATTGTTTCGTTTCTGATGTTAGAACATTGAATATTGTTCAAAAAATTAGTTAAGCATTGCTTCAAAGCATGCGACAGTAAAACCAAAGCCTTCTAGATCAACAATTTAAGCATGAAAGTGGAAATTTGAGAAGAAGAAGAACAAAAAAAGCATTGCTTCTATATAAATAATGCAACACTGTTTTTTAATGGTTATATTGAAAACATATCGACTTATCGATTACATAACAATGAACATTTATTATAATCTAAACTTTATTGATATACACATATAATTTTTTTGTAAGACAAAAAAAAAATTATATAAATACAAAATAATAAATTACAATTACAATAAGTCTGTCGGGAATTTATTGCATATATTTCTTGGATGCAGCTATTTAAGAAGGTAAGTAAATGCGACAGATACGAGGTGCTTAATAAAAAAAAAAATACACAAACATGTCAAAATACATAAAAAAAAATATATATTAAAAATATTTAAAAAATAAATATATAGAAAATATAAAACAAAGAAAAAATAAATAAATAAATAAAATAAAATAGACATAGAGAAAGACATAATATTAAAAACGGAAGGTTACAGAACTACAGAACGATAATGAAAAAAATGTGCGAAATATAAAAAATATGAAAATTTGTAGAAAAATACAAAATAAATAAAAAATAATAATAAAGCATCTAAAATTTAAGAAATATTAGATTGTCAAATATCTTTGAATATTATTTGAAAAGTCTGCACAAATGATATAATATATGTATATAATATTGCACGGTACGAGCTTTGTAGGCGTGTGTACATATCTGCGATATTTAAAAGACAAATGGCGGAAGGGTAATATTTGACAATCTAATATATAGAAATATAAATATATTAAAAGCAAGGAAGCTAAGTTACATTCGGTAGTCGAAGATGTTATTTTCCAAGACGGCAACTTGTAAAAAAAAAAAAAATTTTAATACGAAAAGTCAATTTTCCACCGATTGTTCCTATAATTCTGGCTGGTTCCGACTTACATATATACATATATATTCAAGAATTAATAGGAAATTAAATTTTAAAGAACAAAAATAATTTAGATCATGTCAAAGGCAAAAGCAATTAATTTTCTGCATAAAATATCAGGCAACCAAAAATTGTCAGCACTCCAAATTTATTTTGCTGTATATTAACAGCGCTCTGTTAATTAACAGATTTATCTATATTAATAGACTAATGCATATTAACAGAAATGTGTTAATTTAACAGAACTTGCAGCTAGCTTCTGCTCACCTGATATTTCTTATTGAAATATCATTGATTTTGGCATGCTTGATTCTGGCTCTTAACATGATCTGCATATTTTTTTTGCGCTTTTAATATTAATGGAAATTTTAATTCTTTCTCATCATAGTAATTATTTTATTTATATAAAATATTAATTTAAAAAAATTTGCCTGTAAATTTCTTTATTAAAATTATTAAAAATCAAATTATTTTATTTTGTATTTTGCCGAAGATTTCATAGTCTTTGCAATTCTAGAAGTAAACTTTTCATAGAAAAACTCAATTTTCGGACTATTGTTCTTATGACAGCTGTCCGATTTAGACCAAAATTTATATCAGACGTGTAAATCGTCACTAAGCTTTGGAAATAAAGAAGAAACTCAATTTTCGGCCTATCGTTCTTATTGCATCCATGTGATATAGTAGTTTGATCCGGCCGCTTCCGACTTATATACAGTTTATGGGCATAGGGAGTATGTATGTCAAGTTTTATTAAGATTGAGCTTTAAAACTGAGTTTGAGTTTGGGTTGAAACAGACAGACGAAAGAAACGACAGACGGACATATCCGGACATATCCGGACGGACATATCCTCTGCAAGAGAATAAAATTATAAATATATAAAAATAAAACATAAAAATCTATTCATAAATATAGCAAAATGTGTATTGTAATTCATAGCATTTCGCATTGCATTCATAATTGAATAGAATGAATCAATGAATCATACTCGTACTATTATATATGATTCTATTTTTGTATATGCGATAAATTGTTGATTTTGTAAATGTTTAAATCAAAACAAACAAACAAACAAAATTTAACAAAATTCATCTTGTCGTCTCATAGAGAATGTGAGAATGAATAATGTTCAAGGATTAATGGAACCAAAATATAAAAATGACAAATTTACCAGACCGTACAGTAATTTGTATATCTAAAAATCATTTTAAGAAAATCATTTTAAAGCACTAAAAACCTTTAAAAAAAAAATAAAAGAGAAAAGAAGAAAATCAAAACATTATAAATACATTTTGAAAGTACAATGAATGTAAATGAATCATATTTGTTTATGATTCGAATCAATTAACTTTAAATGTTTTCCTTTCTCTCTCTCGCTCTCTCTCTTCTCTCTCTCTCTCTGTCTCTTTTTTTTGCATTAATTACTAAGCTGAGATTCTAATAAATGAGCTTCAATACGTTCTTGTGTTTATTTATTAATTAAAAAAGCTTTTGCAATGCAATTACAGTCATGTCTCGATATAGTGTATACAGTGCAGTACAGATCATTCTATACAAGCAGTGTTGCCAGTTTTAAAGCAAAATAAATATATTAAAGATCTACAGTAAAAAATATACTTAAAAATAAACATAAAAAAAAATAAATATATGTTGAAATTTATTTATTTGATTTTAAATATTTTTATAAAATTAAATTTTGTTACCTTTAAAAATCGACATTATATTATCATTTGATGATTTTTAAAATATTTTAATAATTTAAATTTAAATAATATAATAATATAATAATATAAATAATATAATTAAAATAATATAATTTAAAGTTCATTATATCTCAGAGTTCTTATTGATATTCATTCATTCGTACAAATAAATTAAAAATAAATAAATTAAAAAAAAATAAAATCTCTCATAAAACATTGAAATCTCATAAAAATTTAAGAATTAAATAAATATATAATATTAAATTTCTAAAATATATAAAAAAAAATTAATAATAAAATAAAAATTAAAATGCAATACACTCAATAAAAAAAGTTTGGTTACAAATCAAAATTAATATTTAAAATTAACCTAAAAAAAAAAATAAATAAAATGGAAGGAAAAAAAAATATAATAGAAAATTTATTATCACAGGGACACTGTAAGCAGACATGACTGTACGCGCACAATGTGCGTCGTTGTATTCATTGTGAATCATTGTGTGGGATGATCTTGAAATTCTATTGCGGAACTTTTAGCGTTACAATTGTTGTTGTTTTCATTCTGTTGCCAAAAACGAAGCTTTTGCTCTAGTTCTCTCTGTCTCTCTCTCTATCTCTCTGTCGCTCACACATACTCTCATACTCTTATGCTCTCAGTCTTTAGCTCTGTTGTTCATGCTCTTAGGCAAATAAACACATTTACTTTTGCAAATTACTCGTATTAAAATATTTACATATGCGTAAATGGGAAGCTTACAGTGTTAGGCATTGTGGGTGTTCCCCTATATGTGTATGCGTGTGTGTGTCTCTCTCTCTCACTCTTATTCTCTCTCTGTCTCTGTGTGTGAGTATGTTTAGTCTAGGTTCTCGTAAAGCGTCACCACGTGCAGCGCGGCAAAACAAAATCAAAGTTAAGTCCGACCGACCGAAAAAACAAAAACAAAAAATAAAATAAAAGCTTTTTAAGGCTACGTCAGCGAGCGAGACGAGACGAGACGAGACGCTACCGAGCAACGCGTTGCGATGCGATGCGATGCGAGGCGACGTTAGGCGACGCACCTCACCGTAGGTGGCACGAACAGCGTTAATATTGTGAGCTTTTTGGTTGCCTACAAAAAGCAACCCCAATGGCGAAAGCAACTTTTGCAAATCAGTCGCAAAAAGTACGTCGCCAGAACGCCAAAACGAGACGCTGCAAAAGTTCAAAATTAATATCTAATCAAAATTCAAGAAATAAATAAATAAATAAACAAACAAAAATATAAAAATAAATAAAAAAGTAAATAAATAAATAGAAATTCGAAAATAGAAATAAAAAAACTGATGAATTTGAATTACATTAAGAAAAACAAAAATTAAGAAGAGAAAAAACAAAAAAAAATAGCAAAGGCAACGAAGAGGTGCGTTTGACAGATTGACCTCAGCAATATATTTTTTTTTTTTGTATACAATATTAATTTTTTTTTTTTGATTAAGACGTTGGGTGGTCGCAACAGACGTTTGGCAGGCCTTGATTCTATAGTATTTTTTTTTTTTTTTTTTGTGTGTTGTTGTTGGTTTTTATTTTGTGTGTACAAAAGCTTAACAAGATTTTTTAAAAATAAAAATAAAAAAAAAAAATTAAAATAAAATAAAAATAATAAAAGAAAACAAAATAAAAAAAAAGAAAACACACAAAAAAAAAAAGGAAAAAAAGAAACAAGTGCAACGTTATTTTAATTTTGTTGGCCGCTGCTATTGTTTGTTGTCGTTCATCTTGTTGCTGCTTGTTATACATATATCGTTTTGTTGTATTTGATCTATTATTTATATTTATTCAACACCTGACACATACACACATACACACACACACACACACATAAACACAAACACAGACGAAGGTAGCCACAGCAACGCGTTACGGGAGCAACGAACGATAGAAACAGTCAGCAGATAGCAGGCAAAGCAAGCAGTAAAAGGAAGCAGAACAAGCCGGGAATATTTGTAACAGGAACGCAGCAGAGGCAGTGGCAGAGCCAGCGTAACGTAGAAGCAATCCGGAAACAGAAATCAAGGGGCAACACAGCAACACAGCAACACAGCAAAAATCAACGAATAATTCATTAAGATGTCATGGAGATATGCGGTAAGTTGTGCGCATACTTACAATATGCACTGTTTTTTTTTTTTTGCCCAGCTGTACATATGTGATAAGCCGATAAATTTTGTTAGTTATAACAGTTATATATACATCTATATATGTATATAAAGCATAGATTATATATACATGATATGCATATATGATATTTGAGCTGTTGACCTTGTGTGTAGAGGTGTGTGTGTATGTGTATGTGTGTTATTGTCTTGGCTTGACCCAATTTGTAAATGCATTAGATGCAGAGAAAAAAAAGAAGTGTAGCAAGCAGCAGCAGTTAAAGTAGCAGCAGCAGCAGTTAAAGTAGCAGCAGCAGCAATCATCACCAGCAGCAACAGAGCAGCAACAGAAGGACATTTGCATTATCATACATTTCACCTGCTCGACAACTGCTACATATACATATATATATATATATATATATAAACAATAAAACTTGCTAGGCTTTTGCTCTATATATGTATATGTATGCATGCTTGTATGTGTCAGTGTGTGTGTGTGTGTGTGTATTATTTTGCCATTTTTCAGCTTGCTACTGTAAAAGGAAGAGCCTTGGCACATAAGCAACCAAGTTGAAGTAGCAACCATCACACACAACCCTTAAAATATATTATAGGCAGCAACAGCAGCAACAGCAACAACAGCAGCAGCAGCAACAACAGCAATTGCACCAAGGCTTTACCAAATGCAAATGCTCTTTGGCCGAAGCACAAAGTTCAAGTGCCTTTTATACAATGGCAAACACACACACACAAACACTCACACATACATATAAAAAATGTTTGTAGGTCGTCACCATGCACAACCAACAGCTGTAATTTGTATTTCCCTTATTTTATTTTTTTTTTTTTATGCAGTTAATGCAAATAGAATTTTCTTTCTTTTCACATTCTTCTACACTATGCAAGAGGTTAAAGTATCTTTAAGCGTTCAGCTATATATACCATATATATATATTTTGACTTTAGCTACATTTCTCTACTATAACTTACTTAATCAACATGAAAATCACTAAGCAAAGTTCTAGTTGTTTTTTTGAATATAGTTTTGATAGTCAAATATTTCTTTTTTTTATAACTAATTTTAGGCAACATTTTTTTAAAGTGAATTTATATAAACTTATATGAAGCTCAAAGAGCTTAAAAAAAATTATAAATATATTAAAATAAAAATAAAAAAAAATAAAAAATATATAAATAAAAAAAAATAATAATAATAAAATTATAAAATAATATAATTAAAATGATAAATGTTAATAATAATAATTAATAAATGAAATAAATACAAATATGAAAATAATAAAATTTAAATTATATAAACAACAAAACAAAATATAAGAATATACAAAAATAAGACTTTATTAATATTAAAAAACTTATAAAAAAAATTTATAGTAAAATGAAAATTACAATCAATAATAAAATGAAAATAAATAATAAAATAAAAATAAAAATAAAAATAAAAATAAAAATAAATATAAATAATAAATAATAAAATAAAAATAAATAATAAAATAAAATAAATAAAAAAATATAAATAAAAAAAAATAATAATAAAAATAGAAATGAAAATACAAATACAAATAAAAATAAAAATAAAAATTAAAAATACAAATAAAAATAAAAATAGAAATAAAAATAAAATAATAATAAAAAAAATAAAAAAATAAAAATAAAAATAAATAAAAGATAAAAAGAAAATATAAATAAAATAAATAATAACATAAAAATACAAATAATAAAATAAAAATATAAATAATAAATATTTTTATCATACAAATAGAAATATTTAAATGCATAAATCAAGCACACAGAGCATTAAAAATATGAAAATAAAAAACTGCAGTAAATTTAAAAATAAATATTTGGAAATTAGCGATTAACGCAATTTTTTTTTCATCCAGAAATTTATTTTTATAAAGTTGATAATATAAAAAAAATATAAATATATATAAAACTAAAAATAATTAAAACTGAAAATATAAAAAAAATATAAAAATAAATTTATAAAATAAAAAATTAAAATATAATTATAAAAATTAATAAAAATCAAAAAATATATATATATATTTATGTATATTAAAAATGGAAAAATATTTGAATATAAAAACAAATATTATAAAAATAAAAATATTACATAAATAATTTTTATAGATTATTTGTTAGTCGTAGGCGACGTATACGAAATTTTATTTGTAAAATTATGCGACTTTTTTATAGATTCGATCAAACTTGAGTTTAACTAAATTTAATTATTCTCCAGTTTTCTGTAAGTCAATAATATTCAGTTAGTATTATAGTATAT
>JBAMBR010006367.1:0-15146 GCA_037044475.1 Zaprionus obscuricornis | reverse complement strand
GATACTCGACTTGACGCTTCTCTTCGATGTTGGTTGTCCAATTTTCCAGACTGCTCGTCACGTCGATCTGCCGCTTACTGAAACCGTTCAGTGTATCTTCCACTGCTTGTACTGAGGATTTCGTTTCGAGATATGGATCCACAATCTACGCGCCACACACACGATTTAAAAATAGCATAGAAAATAAAAATCAGTTTTAGTTTTTGTCTCTATTTTTTTTTTGTTGTTTTTGTTGTTGGTTTTCTTCCTCAAGTGTCTGACTGACAAGTTGGAATATTCGTGGAAAGCGCATGGCACGTGGCACGCATCTGCCTATGGCCAGGGTCTGTCGCTTTCTGCTGCTGTTTACCGCACAAGAAAGTCCAGACCAGAAGACAGCAGGCAACAGTCGTAGTTCAGCGTCTTCTTCTATTTTTTTTTTTTATTTTTTTATTTTTTTATTTTTCTCTATGTATAGACAAGCTGCGCAAATTGCCTGCTTTTTATTTATGGACTCAACTCGACTGCCATGCGATGCGTCGCATCGCGTCGCCTCTTGAGGCAACATTCGGACCAACCAAGCAAATTTTCTAATTTCAAATTTTCTTCTTCCCTTTTCCCCACTCCCTTCCCGCTCCCTTCGTATCAAGTACATACAAAAAAAAAATGGCGTTGTCTT
The DNA here is from genome assembly GCA_037044475.1 of Zaprionus obscuricornis. Lineage (NCBI taxonomy): Eukaryota > Metazoa > Arthropoda > Insecta > Diptera > Drosophilidae > Zaprionus > Zaprionus obscuricornis. The sequence continues at coordinate 14,488 of JBAMBR010006367.1, read as the reverse complement.
TGGCTGATATATATCTTATGCTGTCTTATAGCTAAGCAAATCATATACTTGAAAAATTTATTATGTGCTGCATACGTTAAGACGTTAAGCTGCAATCAGCAATCCCCAAGGTTTTGCCCCAAGAAAGAAAACACTAAGAAAATTTGTGAAAATGCATTAACTGTTGATTGAGTTCTTAAGTTGCTTAGATGCGCAAGTTAAGTGGAAATAAATCAATAGATAAATATAAAGTTAAGTGCAGTTTTTTCTGCTTAAAATCGCAAGTATAAAAAACGAAAATTTATCATAGATTTTTATGATATCATAACTAAGCAATAATAGCTTGAAGCACTAGTTAAACTTGTATGTGTTTGAGAGTTGCAAATTTTAATTTGAATTGCAGCGATCTGTTTAATTTGATATAATGACATGAAGAACAGGTTATAAGTTTTGCAAACTCATTTGTTTGTGCTGAAATTACAGCTCAATTTGCAAAGCTAATACTATATACTCAAAACTATAATTGCAGTGTGCATTAATCAAATAAAACTCTTAGCAGAATTGTTTGGGCTAAAAAGACAAGAGAGCAGTGATATCTGTAGGATGCAGCACACTGCAAATTTTATACTCTTTTTCATCGATCGTTCCTATGGGGAGGCTATATAATATAGTGTTTAGCAATATAGTATTTGCCACGCCTACTATTTTGTGTCACAAAATCATTGCTAAAATTAATCTACCCTTGTAAGTGTATAAAAATCAACATAGCAAAAAAAAAAAACAAATATAATAAGCTAAAAATAGCGCACGTTGCATCATGTTGCAGCATATTAGTCTAGAGGCCTGGTCTGGCCTGCACTGTACTGCTCTGGCCTGGAACTGACAAGAGACAAACACACAGACAGGGGCAAATGTGCAAGCTGTCAGCAGCTGACATCAGCGGTTAGTATATATAAAAAAAAAAGTAAAAAAAAAAGCAAAACAAAATTGAACTAAAGAAATTGCATGCAAAGCTTTGAGAATTCCAACTAAATACTTAAAATCAACTATATATATAAAATGTATATATAGTTATATAGAATACCGACTTTGAGGTTGATGAATCGCTGTCCGGACGTTTTAAGCTCTGCATAGCTTGTGGCAATATTTGACCATGTTGCCTTTAAAAATTGCAATTTATGCTCATCGGGTGTTTGCTGTAATTGACGCTGCAGATGATCAAATTGACTAGACAGCTCGTTGGCCTGCTCAAAGAATTCGATGAGCAATGAGACATAATCGACACGTTTGAGTACCAAATCTTTAAGCTCTATCCAATGTTTATGCAATGCCTCAGCCTTGGAGTCAACGTCATAACGTTGCTGTGGACTTAATGATTCCAAATGTTGCTTAATGGACTCCAGCAGTAAATTGATAAGTTCACCTTTGATCTGTCAAATGTCAAATGTTATATATATAAATATATAATGATCACTTTGTGATACATGTTGACAACATACCTCAAGATCCTGCATTAGCTCGTGATGTTGCAGTAAAAATTGTTTAGCTTGTTGCAGATTGCGTCCCATATTAACGCTTTGCTGCAGCTGCAATTGACCGGAGGCACGCAGCCAGGCGAGCAGTTCATTATGCTGTGCCAGAAACTCGTTGAGTGCACGTTGTACACGTTCATGATCCTCACTGCTATTCGCACAGATGCTTTCGATATATGCCTTACGATTCTCTAGCTCATCGAGCACACGTTTAATACCCTGTGTCTCCGGCTGTGTGCGTCCAACCTCGTCCAGCAAGCCATAACCTAAACGCAATGGTTCCTCGGTGAAATTACGCACATCGCGACAAACTTTGGCAAACATTGCATAGCTTTCGGGTGAGTTCTGTGGCAACTTAACACTCGCCAATTCCAATTCCAGTTTCTCCAATACGCTGAGTGTATGCTCGGCCTTGGTGAAAAAGTCACGTGACTGTTGTAGCCAATGTTCACGTTGATCCACTAGATCCAAATGTTCAGTACAACCACTGAGCACGGCATAAGCACGAGCACAAGCCTCATCGCCGGCAAAATGACCAGTTGCTTGTACCTTCTCCTTGGCGCGTGTAATCTTTAAGGCGCGATCACGCAGCAGTAATGCTTGCTGCTTCAATTCACGATACTTGGTTAGCATTTGGTTGGCGGAGTGTTCACATTCACCCAAACTATACATGGAATTCACTTCATGCCTGGCCTGCTGCAATGCCGCCTCCAATTCAACAAGTTCACGGCCCAGCAATTTCAATGCCAACGATTGCTCCAATTGTACTTTACGCGTCTGCCAGGCCAATTCTAAAGCATTGCGACGATCATGTAATGCTTCCAGCCATTGTTGCACTTGATGCACAGCACGTGTGGCATCACGCTTTATATGTTCTGGTCGTGTATCCAATGTTTCCAGATTTTCAAGCTCTTGCAGCTGTGCCAACAGCTCATTGCCATCTTTAAGCGCTGCCATGACACTTGTCAACATATCAATGCGCAACTGTTTGAACTTGTTAAGAAATTCTTGAACTCCAGCAATATCTGTGGGTAACATTGATTCATTGCATGCCTCCTCTAAATGATCCATGCGACGAAAACATTGTGTCATCTTGTCATGAAATTGTGTGCACAGATGCAAAATGTGTTGTCTGTCATGCAAAAGATTCAATATATCTTGCCAGATAATGTTTAATGTATCGGCCATGGCATTGACCAGCTCTGAGCTAATTCTTTTGCTTGCCAACAATTTGTCAGCTTTCTGTACAAACTCATCCATGGGACCAGGTAAATTCTATAATAGTTTTAATATTAATTTTAATTAAATTCTTTATAAATTACTGTTGCTTATAGCGTTGCTTACCTGTAGATTACGCAATGTTTCATCATGTTCTCTTTGCATATGCAACGAATCATCGAAATTATCGCCTAGCGCTGTGATCTTTGGCTCAAGTTCTACAACTTTTATGTATAACTTTTCGGGACTCTGCAAAAGTATGCAAAAATTTGTGTGTGTTTTTTTTTATGATCGCCATAAGCAGAAAAGATTTGATCATCCAACATATGTTAGTCTCACAGCTCAACACTTGCTATAAAATTGTTTCTTAGTAAAAATCTGTTTATAGTTCAAGTTTCTGATAAATATCATTGAACAATTTTTTTTTTATGCAAAGTTTGTTCAAAAGTAATAAACGAAGATCCTGAATATATATCTGATAATTCTTACTATAACTTTTTGTTTTTTTTTTTTGCTGTATATATTATAGATATATCTCTATGTCGTTGTCTTTTGTCTTGCTATAACTCACAGCGTCAAAGCCCTATAAAAAGTCGAATATTAGCATTTTCAAGAGTCACGTTCACGGCCTCTGTCGCTGTTGCTTTGCCTCAGTTACTTGCTGCTTCAGCTGTTGCGTTCTCATTCATGAAACGTTGTCTCATTGCTGTTGCTGTTGTTGTTGTTGTTGTTGACATCGTACGACGATCTCAAAGTCGATCTGTGTGTTGTGAAACCTGCTTAGACAATGCTGTACAGCAGCTTCAGCTTCTAATTTTGGTAGTCGCTACAAAGATGCGAGTTATCGATGAGTGCAGCAACAACAACAACAACAGCAGCAACAGTAGTGCTACTAGCATCTCCTAAGTCTGTGTGTGATTGCAGCAATGAAGGTCAACATTGGCTTTATATGGTAATGGCATCCGTTAGTTTTTCCTGTTGGGATGCGCATGTGTTGATATGTATATGTTACGACACCCCTCCCCCACCAATTCATTGCCTTGTCATTCCCCCTGCCACAAATCGCCTTTGACCAGTCAGCAGCTCTTCAGTTGCCTGTTAACATATTTGGCCAAAGTTATGTGCTGCTTGTGCCACATGTTGTCAGGCGCAACTCAACACAACACAATACAAACACACAGCACGCAAAGTTCTTGCTCTCTCTCTCTCTCTCTCTTTCTTTTCCTCACACTCTCGCGTTCTGCCTCTAGTGAAAGCCAAACATTTTTTTTAGGTAGCGTCTGCCACATGAAATGCTTAAGCAAAGCAAAGCGTGGGCGTTAATTTCATTTAACAGTCACGAAATCGAATTTTTCGGTTTTTCATTTTTTTTATGATTTTACAAATGCTGCAAGGGAGAAAGATGACAAAGAGTATGAAGAGAAAGAGGAAAAAGAGTCGTAACGTTTAAATGTCTATTAAATTGATCTTTAATTTGTTTGTTAAGCGTGCCCCCGCCACGCTGTAGTAGTAGCTTCATGCAGCTGTACGTTGTACACTGTATGCTCGAAGATCAACCATCGAGCTAATGACAGTAATCAATCAATTACAATGAAAACTAATAACCGCTGCTATTAAACTGAAATTACAACATTGGCGCCCAGGGGCAAATTCAACTCTGCCAAACAAGCAGCAATAGCAGCAACAACAACAGCAGCAGCAGCATGTGTATGACGTCGAGTGAGTTTTCAATATGCATAGCAGTCAGCTTGTTACAGTGAAAGCTGCCTTAGGCGCACCAGCAAGCCAGAAGTAGATCTAATAAGAAAAACTTATTGTTGTACATTACATCGAGTGTATACTGTAACTAGATAAGTCAACTTAAACGTATGTAACGGCTGTGTTACACCAAAAAAAAAAAAAAAAAAGAAAAATAAAATAAAAAATCACGTCACTGTCGTCTAACTGAAATATGAACCATATATGGTATGACATCACTATAAACGGTCCGACGGACCATAACAATGAATATTCGTTTTATTCATACGCGTGCAGTATGAATTACAACTCACATTGCGAAATCTTTTTGAATTATATTTCGAAAAAAAAAAATCAAAAACTGAAAAACTTGGACATTTCTGTAATAAAGAGACGGAAGTCTTAAGACCAGGCACAATAACATACATAATATATCCCGATGATATAATATTCAAACTTATCTATATGTAGGTACACTTGAAAGTATATACGTAAAGTTGACTATTTTAGCAAAGAGAGAGCGAGAGAGAGAGAAGAACTTGCGGCGCTTAGATTGAAACACGTTTTTTTTGGCTTTTAAATTAATACTTTGTGGCAAGCAGCGGGTAGAACACGATTTTGATATAAAATTACCTTGACGTTGTTATCGTTTGTATGAAATCATTTTGAACGTTTCTCCTTTTTCTTTTATAGAGCGCTCTTTCATTACGTTACGAATGCGATACGAATATTGCCCGGCCGCGGCGTCAATCAACTCTACACTCTATACCCCACACACACACCCCAACCTTAGGCGAATATCGATAATGTCTGATGATTTTGATTGAGCATCTCACGCTCATTGTGGCGTGGGCGTTGTCGGATTTATATATGTACGTACAATGACGAAGAAGAGTTTTACGGATTTTCTTTTTTGCAGCAATTGACAGCAATCAGACAATTGGCAATTCTCGACACGCGACTTAACAACAACAAGAATAGAAAATAATGCGAGCAGCACAAATTAAGATTCTTAGAAGAGAACAAAAAAAAAACGGAGCACACTTATGGCGGGCAATTTGCTTACAGCGTTGCCAGAGGGTTGCAATTGATTTGATTACATATGCATGTGCATGTGTGTAACTCAATAAGATTTCATTAATGTAACCTAAGTGACTTTAATTAATATATTTAATTATAATATGACATATGATATATAATATACATATATATTTGATTATTAATATAATTATCTCACATTTCATATTAAATATGATTAATATCCTGCTGCATGTTGAGGTATCACTGCTTAGACAGTGTGACCCCATTGCAGCTTTTTATACTCGGTGCCCATTGGGTACCAAGAGTATATTGGGTACAAAGTTAGAATATGTTTATCTGGACGTTGTGTAAAAATTTAGTACAGATCGGATTATAAACATGGAAGTTATACACATTTCAAATGCTAAAAGTTGAGAGGCGTCTCTATAGCGTACGCTTGCTTGCTGTTCTCACCCCACACACGGCAACATTTACTTAGCGTTTATCACACTTGTAAAAAGCGTGGCTCAGTGGTTTTTAGGGTTAAACTCGCGTGCATGAGGTCCGCGGTTCGATTCTCGAGACGACTTTTTTTTTAATATTTTTTTTTTTTAAATTAACTTTAAATATAAATATTAAAATAAATATATAATATAACCTTGGGCACCGAGTATTATATAGTCGAGCATACTAGACTATAACTTTCTTACTTATTTTTTAGTTTTTCCAATTCGGAGTTTTAATGCATATTTATTGCCAAATAATCAAATAAACAGTCATAAAAATGTTCACACTACAAAGCAATTTTGCTATTTGAATGTCAATTGAGTTGTGGTAAATTCTAAAACAAAAAAAAAAAAAAAAACATAAATCAAAACATTATCAGGCTCAACACTCAAACGTTTCATTGCTTCTGTAAATCTACTGCGTGTGTCAACATAACCTCAATAACAGGCACTGCGTGCCGAATTGTTCTTGTTGTTGTTTGTACATAAAAGTTTTATACAAATCGCGAAAAACTAATAAAAAAAAAAATAAAATCACATTAGCATTATTGTCTTAGTGTGTGTGGTGTGTGTGAATTGATAGAGAGCAAACAAAATTGACAGATTGAACAAATGTGAATATGCAAATTATTCCTATGCGCGCGTCATATTCGTTGTTATTGCTGTCTCTGTCTCTTCATTTATTTTAATGTTATTGCTGTAAATGATGTAGCGCGCTCTCGGGTTGAGTTGACTGACACAGGCTGGCTGCTATATAACGTAAGCATTGCGCGCAAGTGATTTTAGAGCAACAGCATTGCCATGTCGAACGGTTTATCTTAACTTAGTTTTTATTGTAAAACAAAAACAAATAAAAAAAAAACAATTTGTTTTTGTTTTTATTCGCATCAATATGCATTATGGCAATTTTAATGATCTCACAAAGGTTAACGCGCGTCATTCGTGTTTATGTGATGTCAGACATTTGAGTTCTATAAATAATACAAATGAAAATCAACACCTAAACATGTTTCAATATTATTTTATTTTATTTTTTTTATGTGATTTTCTTTGTGTTGTGTTTGTGTGCTGCGTGTTGTGTGAAAAAGTTTTTCCCAGTGCAATAAAAAAAAAATATGAGAGAGGACACTATCGCGTCGCACCAATCGAATGCAATTTAAATTTCAATTTAATTCGCAGCCAAGCGAAAGATAATTTCTATAATTGTTTGTACAAATTGCTAACCACGACTGCAACGGCACAGCCGTGTCCCGGCATCAAGTCAAAAAGTTGCAGTTGCCATTGCGCCAGTGTTGCCAGATATAGCTAACGACTGTTTTCTTTTTACGATAAAGCCAAAAACGCAAGAAAGAAATAATAATAATACATTTAGTTTATTAACTATTCATTCTATAAAATACATTAATATATGATGATGTTATCAAAAAATTTATTACACTTTGCACTGTACATGAAAACTTGTAAAACAAGCTAAAAATTTTAACGGAAAAACGGCTGATATGCGCAACACTGGCAATGCAGTTTGACCGCGACTTTCATTGAGCGTTTATCGGCAAATATCAGTTTTCATGTAAACATGCAATACATTTCGCATCTCACAGCATTTTCAATTCGTAGCCGAAACGTGTCCCGCTGCGCCGCATCGCTGGTAATTACAGCAGCTGCATTTTGCTCCTTTTTCGCGGCGAAATAGATAACTGATATAGTACTTGCTAACTCGCATACCCGTTTACCCGCTTACCCGCTTGCCCGCTTACCCGTTACTTTGCTTACATAGTCTAAATTCAACTGGACTCTCGCCCTCTCTCACTCTCTGTCTTTCACTCTCTGTCTGTCTGCTTTAGCGATTATCAATCAGTGCGTGCCAAAACTGTTTTGTCAGTTTCGTTAAGTAGAAGCTGCATTAGCGATAGATTTAGACGACGAGTCGGATAGACAGACGGGTAAGACAAAAGGACAGTCGGACGTATGAATATATAAACTAACAGCGACTAGCGACCGGCTTACGATGCATTTTCCACTTGGCACAAGTAATGGCAATGGCAACGGCAACGTCGACAGCGACAGCAACGGCGACTTGCGCATAGAATACATTATTTTTAACGCTTGGACATGTTGACAACGTGCAGCGCCACCTCTTAATGTGTAGTTGCAACATGTTAGGGCTGCATAATCAAATATTCAAATTAAAAAAAAATTGTGATCAATATGTAATAATACTTGAAATAAGGTAAGTTAAGTTGTTACTTTTCTTACTATTCTCTATTCTCTTTTTCACTTCATTATTACGATTTTCTTATATGTCTTGGCATTAGAATTAAGTCACAAATCACAATATTGAATTTGTGTGTTTGTGTTTTTTTTTTGCATGTTTTGCAATAAATCACAGTGACAACAAGGCATGCGTGATTTTTATGCTTAGCCCATCCCTCGTTTCAGGAGAGGAATGCGCAGCTTTTCATGCGTAAATTTATGTGCCTGCCAAGCATCGTAAACATTTCTCTCTCTCTCTCTCTCTCTCTTTCTCTTTGACTTGGCATACGGCTTTCTTTTGGCCTGGCTAAAGCTAAGCTTAGTTTGCCACGGCTCTGGCTTTCTGACTGTGACTATGATACTGACTCTGACGCTGACTCTGACACTGAGACTGACTTTGACTATGTCTATATGGCCATGGCTATAACCATGTCTTTTGGTCTATGCGCAGCTGCACAGACGGCAGTTTCACCCACGCCACCAGCCCCAAAGCAATGCCACATAACTTACATGCATATATATGTATGTCTGTGTGTGTGTTTGTTGTGTTTGTATTTGTGCAATTTATGAGTGAAAATCTGCGACTTTTACAAATGAAAATGCCATAAATTCAATTAGTGCTGCTGTTGCTGCTGCTGCTGCTGCTGCTACGTTGCTTCAAAGATGCGCTTCGATTGCAAATCAGAGCAGATCAACTAAAAACTTCATTCTTTCCACTTTTCACCAGCTTCCCCCCCCACCTCCTCATACTACTACTACACCCACTATAAGCAGGTCGTCTTTCTGCACTAATTCCTGCTGCAAATGGTCTTAACAACTTAAGTAAAGGCTAATGCCAAATTAATTTTTGCGCATTAGTTCCAATTATGCTGCAAACTGAATGTGGCATATGTTGCGTTGCTGCCACTGCCGCTGCCACTGCCTCATGCTCCATAGACTTTAGGTAAATAAAAAAAAAACAAGGAAAAAAACATAAGTAAAGCTCTTTGAAGTTTTTGTTATTTTGTTGTTGTTTTTCTTGGTCTGTTTGTTTTTTATTCTTTCACGTCTGATACGCTTTTAATAGCTTTTTTTTTTTTATATATATACATATCTTTGGTATCGTTGGCATGGCCCAAATTCATAGAAAATTAGGCCTACAACTAGACGCAGCAAATTTGTTGTATCACTTGTAAATATAGTTTCTATTTATTTTGCTCTTCTTCTTGTTGCTCTTCTTCTTGTTGTAGTTGTTGTTATTTTTAATAGAAATGTTCTCATGCTAAAACTATTTATTTTCTAGTTCTTACAACAACAACAAACATTGCGACCAGAATCAATTGAGTTTTTGAGATTGATGTGTATGTTGCTCAAGAAGTTACATGTGCCTCATGTGGTAAATGCTTTAAATTGAGCAAAAAATGAAAAAGATTTTGATAAAAATTCAGATATATAATTGATATAGCTTGTGTGGCGTTAACTTGATTGAATCTGTTGAAAGAATAATTATGAATTTTAAGCATTGAAATACTAAAAAAAAAATTTACAAAAATCAAAAATCTGTTCTATAAAATTTCATAATAATTTCTTGAAATCTTCAAAACAATAGCTAAAAAATATCATGAAAACTATAGAAATTTTTTTTTTTTTTTGCATATAACTTTCAAAGTTTCAACTACAAAAAGTGAATTCAATGAGTACTCAAAGTATTCATTCAATTGTCATTCATTCAGTTAAGAAAACTTGTATAAAGACTGATAAATATATCATATCAAGTTCTAGTGAAACTTTGTGACATATGTAAAAGTGTTATTCAAGCAGCGATTCATTTGAGTTATTCATATGATTCAAACTGTAGTAGTAGTACATGTATAATATTTGCATAGTTTGCTTTTATATGTTGAAAACTTTATTGTTTTGCTCTAACTTTAATCTTTAAAGTTATACTATATATATATATATAGACTTTTCAACAGACTTCATTTTTTTTTTATTATTTTTTTGCTATCCATAACTTTTGTATATGCTTCCGCTTTGTAAGACTGTCACAGCTCCCCACAGCTCCCCACATTTCTCCCTCCCCCGACTGGCATCTTAGCAGCTCAACCTCTTGGCCTCTGAAAGCATAATAATAACAACAACAAAAGCAGCATAACAATAACAATAACAAAAAAAAAAAAAAGTGAAGAAAGAAAAGAAAAAAACTGAGCTCATCGAAAACAATGTAAATAGCTTTGAAGAATATGCCACGCCTTTTTGTTCTTGTTATTGTTGTTGCTGCTCTCTGTACTATACTTTATGTTTCTACATCTGTTTGCTTATTTTTTTTTATTTTTTTTATTTTTATTTTTATTATTTTCAACTGCTCTTCCGCTGCTGCTCTGCACTTCATTTCGTCTATATGTACGCCTACACTTATTTGTTTACTTTAACGTCACACGAGGTGAGGAAGCAGACAGAAGAAAAAAAAAATTGCTTTCGTGTTTGTTTTCAACACTTTTGGGCTTTTGGCGATGGCAGCTCAACAGGTAAAGTCAAGTCTAAATGTCTTCTACAAATCAATTAATTATTGTTAAATGCACAATTTGCTGAATTGCTATGCTATGCTATGCTAGTACAGTGTGCACTCATTTTAAGTGTTTAGCTTTAAGTGTTGAATGTTTTATGCTTAACAAAAGAATTAACTTGATTTATTGTAATTTATTTTTTTGTAAACTTTACACAGTTGGCACTTGGCATTAGTGACTACTGTACATTTGTTTTTATTTTTTTTTGAGATTTTCAACTTTTGTTAAATATTTTTAAAAATTATTTTAACAATATGTTTGCTTCATATTTGACTCATGCAATTTTTGCAGACGCGCCAACACGAAAATTTCGAAAGGCAAAAAAAAAAAAAGAAAAAAAAAACAATATGGAAATTGTGTGTAAATCAAATCGAATGTTAAACACATGGAGTGTTTTTCGAATGTGGCCCCAAAAAAAATTTCAATGAGCACGTAAAACGAATGAAAGAACAAGCGCAAAAAGAACAGGCAAGAAAAATCAAGACAGTTGAAAAGAGACAGAGAGATAGATAGAGAGAGAGAGGGAAAGAGAGAGAGAGATAGAGATAGAGAGAGAGAGAGAGAGAAAGAGAGACAGAGAGAGAGAGAGAGATGGGGGGGAAAGGCAAGCGTGTGTAAAATGAAGAGCAGCCACTGTGTATATTTCCAGCTTGTTGCTATAAACCTTTGGCGTCATCTATAATTATTGCATGTTGTTGCTGCTGTTGTTGCTGTTGTTACTTTGGTTGCTGCTGCTGTTGTTTCTGCTGTTGTTGTCTGGGGCCAAAGTAAACTTGTAGCGCTTCCATTTTTTTTCTTCTGAAGACTGAAATCTTCAATAGTCTTTGCACTCACTTCAAGTTCAGGCCACAGATTGAAAGCAGCTACAACTTCGCATATACAAAAGTTTTTGATCATTGATTTTTTTTCTTCTCTTTTGCTGCTGTTGCTGCTGTTGATTCTTGCTTGCTTTTATATATATTGTGTATTATATGGGACAGTCGCAGGTAGCAGCACAGCTGCTGCGCCTAATTGACAACAAAAAAAAAATACATAAATTGTATCTTATAGATACAATTTCTTTTGTCACGTTAGAACGCGCACGCAAAAAAAAAAAAAAAAAGAGCGCGACTTAATGTTTCTGATGTCATGAGTGTCGACCTTGAACCTTTTGTTTTAGTTTTTAAAAGCACATACAAACACACAAACACACACACATACTGACACATACATAGAGACACACGCACATAATGTATAACTAACAAAAAGCAAAAGAAACTTTTGCTTTCGTTATGAAGCAGCGGCTCAATGTGCTAATTGGCACGGAAATTATATTAAAGCCGGTTTTCAAAATATCTGATGTTAAACCAAACCAGCAACCAGTTTTTTTTTTTCGTATATGTTTTTTTTGGGGTATTATTAGCTGATAAATAAAAACACAAATCAAATATTTTGACTTAAGAAATTTCAGCGAAATAAACATTAGAAGGAATCAACGATTCGCAGTCACAGCTTCAAAATTAAGAAAAAAACAAAACACTTTGAAAATATTTAAAAAAAAAAGCAGGAAAACATAAAACTCTAGCGCTGTGTAGAATATGTGAAACTCTTGCAGTCTTAGGCTTAGAATATATTTAATATATTTGAATATATATTTCATAGTCAAACGTTAGAATCAACGATGCGCAGCCACAGCTTCAAAATTAAGAAAAAAACAAAACACTTTGAAAATATTTTAAAAAAAAAAGAAGAAAACATAAAACTTGGCGCTGTGTAGAATATGTTATACTCTTGCAGTCGACTTTGAATATTATTGAATATATTTGAATATATATTTCATAGTCAAACGTTAGAATCCACGAAGCGCAGCCACAGCTTCAAAATGAAGAAAAAAAAACATTTTAAATATTTATTTTAATATTTAAAAAAAAAAAAAACAAGAAAACATAAAATTTGGCGCTGTGTAGAACTCTTGCAGTCTTAGGCTTAGAATATAATTATTTCATAGTCAATTTATGTTTGATTTATATTTGGCTTAAATGTTTAAATTCTCATTTAACGTAAATTTTGTAAGTTTCAGCTGAGCAAATAAAAAAGTTTTTCATACAAAGACTCAATTTTCGAGCGGCCGTTCCTAAGGTAGCTATGTATATCATATAGTATTTTGACTTACATACAACTTTAAGCCATAGCTGAACAAGAAGCTTTATAACCTCTTGTCATTGCTGATCAAGAATATATATACTTCAGTCACACCATCTTATGGGCGTTATGGGCTTTGCACTGGTAACTTCATGATTATTGAGCTCGTACTGCTGAAAAAAGTATTCTTGGCCACCAAAACCAATTCCGCTCTTATCGGTAGAATCTACACTGAAACTATGTTCAGCTAGAGTCCGCTAGGTGGCGTCTGAGAGAAACGTCAGACTAGGGAAACTTACTTTTTGAATACCCCTCGTACTTCAGTCACACTACCTTATGGGCGTTACAAACTCTTAACCAAAATGCATATACCTTCCGCAAGCGTATACAAAAAAAAAAACAGTTTCGACTTTGAATAAAAAAAAAAAATGTGACTAAAAACATTTTGAAAAACATTGAGAATAACTTTTAATTGTTGTATGTAAAACTTTGATTTGTTTTTTTTTTTTTCTACTCACAAGTTTTAGTTGCTCAACTGTGTTTATTTTATGTCTATTCAAAGTTGTCTCTCTAGTATTTTATATACATACATATATCTACTATGATCTCTTACTATGTCTGTGTCTGTATTTTTTTTTTGCGACATAAATTTTTTGGTGTCTTTTAGCCAATGCATAAATTGCAAACAATTTTGCTTTCAGCTATGTCTCTGGGAATTATCTCTTGATATCTCACTCAAAGTGCAAAGCATGTCCAAGTTCATGTTCATGTTCATGCTATGCTACAACTAAAATAACAAACTAAAGCATAGTAGGATTAAATAAGAGTGTGTGGCTGTCTAAGGGGGAGGGGAGGGAGGAGGATTGAAGATAGAAGAACTCACTTGTAAGAGCGCTATCACCAGCTGTATGGGGCCACAACGTACAACAACCGTACCAATAGTTGTGGCACGCAGGGATGTGGTGGAGGTGGTTGACTTAGCCTGACTTGGCGTTGGCGACGATGATGACATTGTTGCTGAATAATTGAAGGCGTCTAGCTGCGATTGTGACTGTTGCGATTGTTGTTGAAGTTGTTGCTGCTGCTGCTGCTGCTGTTGCTGCTGTTGTTGGCGATTCGAGGAGCTGCTGGCCGAGTAAAGTGAAGACATCGATGAGTCTAACGCTTGGCGACGTTCCATGTTGTTGTTACTGCTGCTGCTATTGTTGTTGTTGTTGTTGTTGCTACTACTACTTGCCAAGTGTTGTTGTGTGTGTTGAGTGTTGTTGCGTTTGTTATTGCTATTGTTGTTGTTGTTGTTGTTTTTGTCGGCTTAACGGCTACGTGTAGTTTTTTTAATGTTGTTTTCTTCTCTTTTTTTGCGTGGGCGTTTTTAATCTTTTCTTCTTCTCTTTTTCTCTCTTTTTCTTTTTTTTGTTTTCCTTTTGTTTTTCTCTGCTCGTTGTTTGATTTTTTTGTTTGAATTTCTTGTTTTTTTTATTTTTTATTTTTTATTTTATTTGAGCTTTTTGTGCATTTTTTGTTGTTTGTTTGTTTGGTTTGAAACATACTAGAATGGTTAGTGGTGCAAAAAAAA